>BOPN01001046.1:197177-199677 GCA_017312705.2 Penaeus japonicus
TCTGTCTTTTACTTTATAGAGCAGCTTTTATTAATTTCAATCATAATCATTTCAGGCTGGAACGAACTGCTAATCGCCTCCTTTTCACACCGAAGCATGGGAGTCAAAGATGGCATTGTCTTGGCCACAGGATTAGTGGTAAGTCTATATGAAATACGTATCTATTTACCCCTGAGACTTTGTTTGAATTTTCCTTCCATTTTTATAATCCTTCGGCCGACCTTTTCCTCGTTTCATGACCTCTTCCTCGTTTCATGACCTCTTCCTCGTTACATGACCTCTTCCTCGTTACATGACCTCTTCCTCGTTCCATGACCTCGTCCTCGTTTCATGACCTCTTCCTCGTTTCATGACCCCTTCCTCGTTTCATGACCTCTTCCTCGTTCCATGACCTCGTCCTCGTTTCATGACCCCTTCCTTGTTTCATGACCTCTTCCTCGTTCCATGACCTCTTCCTCGTTTCATGACCTCTGACCTCTTCCTCGTTCCATGACCTCTGCCTCGTTCCATGACCTCTTCCTCGTTTCATGACCTCTTCCTCGTTCCATGACCTCTTCCTCGTTTCATGACCTCTTCCTCGTTCCATGACCTCTTCCTCGTTTCATGACCTCTGACCTCTTCCTCGTTTCATGACCTCTGCCTCGTTCCATGACCTCTTCCTCGTTTCATGACCTCTTCCTCATTCCATGACCTCTTCCTCGTTTCATGACCCCTTCCTCGTTTCATGACCTCTTCCTCGTTTCATGACCTCTTCCTCGTTCCATGACCTCTTCCTCGTTCCATGACCTCTTCCTCGTTCCATGACCCCTTCCTCGTTCCATGACCTCTTCCTCGTTCCATGACCTCTTCCTCGTTTCATGACCCCTTCCTCGTTTCATGACCTCTTCCTCGTTTCATGACCTCTTCCTCGTTTCATGACCTCTTCCTCGTTTCATGACCCCTTCCTTATTTCATGACCTCTTCCTCGTTTCACGACCTTTAACCTCTCTCCCGTCAACAGGTCCACAGAAGCAGTGCCCACCATGCAGGTGTGGGAGACATTTTCGACCGGGTGTTGTCGGAGCTGGTGGCCAAGATGAAGGAGATGAAGATGGACAAGACAGAACTGGGGTGCTTGCGCTCCATTGTCCTTTTCAACCCAGGTAATTTTGCTTGCTTTTAGATAGGTAGATAGATAGGTATATATATGTATGTATGTATGTATGTATGAATATATGTACACACAGGATTTTGCTGATCTTTTCTTACCTCTTTTTTACAATTTCTCCACCATGATTCCTCCATATACAAAATAATTCTAAGAAGGTAATGATAACACCAACGTGCCAGGATTAAGAAGTTATTGCTGTTTATTACATTCGTAACACATTTCTTTCCTTTCCAGATGTGAAGGGACTGTCCGCATGCGACACCATCGAGGTTCTACGAGAGAAGGTCTATGCAACACTAGAGGAGTACACTCGAACCAGCTACCCAGACCAGCCAGGGCGCTTCGCCAAACTACTTCTGCGACTTCCAGCCCTAAGATCGATAGGATTGAAGTGCCTGGAATACCTCTTCTTGTTCAAGGTAAATCGGCTGTTGTGGGAATCACGCCTTAGGCTTGGCAGGGGAGAACTTATTTTGCATTTGGATAAATGCGATTTTCGGGGCGTAGGGAAGTAGGGCCAGCCTTCTTGGTCGTATTTCGTTTACTTCATTGTACTTCTATTTCTATTTGTAAAATTGATTTTGCTCAGAGTTACCTGCATGTTATTTCTTGATAAAAGAAAAGGTTGATACTCATACACTGATGATGAATTAAAAATACATCCTTTAATGGACCTGAAAATATACTGGATTATTTGATAACTGACTTTCAAAAACTGTTTGTAACGGGAGAATACTTGTCTTTCTCTCTATTCGTTCACGAAATTGTGACTACAGACAGGAGGAGTGATCATCTAACGACCTTCGCCTTTTGCCTTTCAGTTGCTTGGGGATACGCCACTGGATAACTACCTGATGAAGATGCTCGTTGAGAACCCTAACAGTTCCTCTCCCACGACTTAGAAGATTTGCGGAGAGACCTTTGAGGGGGCGCATTTGTGTTTTTTTTAACTTTTTCGTGTAGGGAGAGAGCAAGAGAGAAAGAGAGAGAGAGAGAGAGAGAGAAAGCTGTTGTTGTGATTGTCACTGTACGTGTTGCATTCATTTTCTTCATGTGATTATGGAAAGAGAGCTGTTTGCTTGCATTTGTAGACGAGAGTGTGTTAATGCTTGATGGAAAGTGTATTTGTCTGAAAATTGGTTTCCTTATTTTCATTGTCTGATATGTGTTATAAAATCTCCTACATGTTATAGAACTGACAAAGGGAAGAGATGACACACAAGAAATAAATTCCAAAAGACCACATACATGCACTCACTCACTCACTCATTCACTACCTCATATCTATTATTCATTCACCCAATCATTCATCCATTCACCGAAGCACTCACAGACTCACACACAGATACA
>BOPN01001046.1:209677-214677 GCA_017312705.2 Penaeus japonicus
GAGAGAGAAAGAGAGCAAGAAATAGAGAGAGAGAGCAAGAGAGAGAGAGAGAGACAGAGAGAGAGAGAGAGAAAACAGAGAGAGGGAGGGAGAGAGAGAGAGAGAGAGAGAGAGAGAGAGAGAGAGAGAGAGAGAGAGAGAGAGAGAGAGAGAGAGAGAGAGAGAGAGAGAGAGAGAGAGAGAGAGAGAGAGAGAGAGAGAGAGAGAGAGAGAGAGAGAGAGAGAGAGAGAGAGAGAGAGAGAGAGAGAGAGAGAGAGAGAGAGAAAAACAGAGAGAGGGAGAGAGAGAGAGTGAGTTAGTGAGTGAGTAAGTGAAGAGAGTGAGTCAGAGAAAAAGAGACAAAGACAGAGACAGAGAATCCTGAGAGAGAAAAATAAGAGGGAAGAAAATGTTAGAGAATAAGAGAAAGCAAGAGAGATAGACCAAGTTCAACCAATAAATACCGTAGTTCCCCTTTTCACAGCACACCTTAACCTCTTTTCGACAACATCTGTTTGGTTCAAAGAAATGTGATCATATGTGTGAGTTTTATGAGCTTGTGAGAAGAAAAGAGTGGAAAAAAAATAGAAAAAGAAGAAATACATTATAGTTAAAAAACAATAAAAAGAAAGAGGAGTTAAGATCAAAAGAGAACAAGACATAAAAGAATAATTCAGAAGAAAAACTAAAATCATGAGATCATTCCTTCTTAAAAGAAAACTTTGGTTAAACCTCTCATTGATGTAAGATTACCAATGAGGCTGTCATATTTAGCGATGACAGCCATGAGGTTATGGTCGGGCCACACACGGCAGCCTCTCCTGATGTGGTATTCTCGCTGTGATATCCTCGGCGATTTCTTTCCGTCTCTTCCTTTCCATCTCCGTCATTTTCTTCTCGTTCTACTGTTGGTACAGCAGTGTCTCTTTTACTTCCTATATCTGTATGGTAACTAGGATAAATTTTGTTTGTTTTACACTATTTTGTAGTTAGGATTGCCGTTAAAATTCACCTAAACCCTTCTGAGACAAGGCACATCTGAAGACGTTAATCTTGGGTATGTCATGGTATGATATATCAGTCTATATATATAATATATTAGCAAAGTGATACTAATTAGCATTTGGTATAATCCCCTAATTACACAATTAAAGGAATAAATAGCTTTTATTTTGAACAAATGTTATTTGAACAAATAATATACCCATTGCAGGAGAGTTATCAGTGGTATCATGCTTATTGATACTAGGGTACATACCCAATCAACTTTTTCATGAATTAATTTCTATATTTCTCATTTCTGTTACACGTATAATAAATAGTTCGGATCAATTTCATAGTAATAAATATACTAGATGACAAATAACTGCATTATTCTCCCCCCCTCCCCTCCACTAATCCTTCCCAAGCTAACTGTAGACAACAAAGAAATTAATATCATAAAACACTGCAGTCTTTTATTATATACCGTGTTGTGCATGTTACTGTGTTTGCGTTCTGTGATTCAAAAAAAATCTTACATGACATCCCTGTATAGGAAGAATAGCACTGAAAATGACATAGAGGAGAGAAATCTACCAGCTTAAAGACACATCAAACAATCATTTTCTAAATAAAGCTAAATCTATAATTAATTAATGGATAATAAATAAAACTAACTGTATGAAAATAAGACTCACTATTTATTGCTGTCATATATATAAATTTTTTAATACACATAAATAAAAACATATGTATATACATCTGAAATCAAAACATAATGGTACATTTCTATAAAAAAAAAAAGATCTTCAGAAAATAGTTAAAGAAAAGACCTCCGAGGGACGGGTCTCGAAATGTCTCCTGTTCCCAAACACGTGCCTAACTGTTCTAGCCGTAAAGAGAGTGCGTAGAAAGATGAATGGTCAGCCTAAATACGGTTTCTGCGGAGTCACTGATGGTCTAGCTCCCCGACGAGAGCAATGGCTTCGATCTCGACTCTTCCTCCCTGTGAAGTTGAGAAAAGGGTTCTCTATTATAAATGATGATCTGGAAACTAAAAGCAATATACCATTTCTAATCTGACTTCTGTAATGCCTGTAAATCACATCATATATCAGTCATAATGAATGAACTAGTATGCAATATATACAGATCATTATTATTCTTCCAACTGCTATAATGAGTCGACAATAAATAACGTCAGAAAACATCACACGAAAATAAAAGGACAGAAATAAAATATCTGGTTTATACCTTCGGGAGATTAGCAACCTGGTAGGCTGCACGAGCAGGTACCGCCTCTGAGAAGACTGTAAAGGAAAACAAGAATAAATAACATATATAAGAAAAAGGAAAAGAAAGAAAGAAGAGTAAAAGAAAAGACAAGAAAAATCGAGTAAAGCAAATGAGAAGAAAGAAGCGAATTGAAATATATACAACTAATAGTACTTATTTAAAGAAATCAGAACACTAATGGGCAACCTTCTGCTATATATATTTGGAAGACAAACACATAATTTCCATTAAGAAGAAATACCTCAATTTGGCAGTCATTTGGAATATGTTCTCTAATGGATGTACCTTTGAGCTAGAGACCTCAAATCTTTAGTTTTTAATGATTATAATAACAGCTTCTAAAAAGAGTAATCTATTCTGGAATTTCTTGTCTGAGCAATACATTATTACAAAATCGATATGTTCCATCTATTTTGAGACATCCTATATCATAAATCAGAACACCCAACTGAGTTTAATAACATCAAACTGATAATTTAAAAAAGTACATTTCTATTTGTTTCTCAATACTCACATGAGGCATAAACTTCATTCACTTTAGCAAAATCATTGATGTCTGCTAACAGCACTGTTGTCTTTACCACTGAAATGAAGACATAAGCACTATTAAATATCTCATTTATTACAGTCAAAAAACAGACATATCTTTCATACTATTATAACAGTAACATATAATTACAGTTTTTTTCCTTCTGCATCATAATTTAGATGTATGTTAATATATATCAAGCTGTAATATATCAAATTATTTAACTGACTAATATATCAAATATTTCATTAAAGGGAACTTTAAGGGTTGACTTTCCTATGTTATATATATATTCTCTATGTCAAGATGAATTAACTTTTACTGATCTATTATTATCTAATATCTACATGTGTAAGTGAAACCAACTGGCATATTCATCTTATTCATTCACTGTTAAAAAAAATAATTCAATTTAACCACAAGTTATTTGAAATGAAATATCTGTTCTGCATTAAATAAATAACTGCATGCTAATATATCAATATATCTGCCTCAATCACATCTGCCATTTATGAGACCTCCTATTAACATTAAATTTACTTACACTGATGGGCAGCTGAAGAAAACTCATAAACACTGGCCTAACTAACCCCCTCTATTGGTAAAGCTAAGATTATTCATGAAAATTCACCATCGGACAATTTAACATTATTCATAAATATTCCCATCTACTCACTACTGAAAAAACAAAGAATATTAGCAAACGTTCACCGAGGTTGAAAAATCGGGGCACTTGGGTATCTAGCTTTTTAAAAATTAGTTCACTTCCCAAGTTAGAAATTCTAGGATTAGAAATTAATGCCATTATTAGCATACACTTCAAATTTCCGAAAAAATCTATCTGTTTAAAGTAAAAACAATTATCAAAAGTTACCAGGTTCTAAACCCCAATGAAGGGATATATATCCTCTGTAAGCATCAAAAGACACATTCCCAACGCAGCCTCCATAAATTGCAAGAACAGGAGAAAGGTTAATAATCCTACAATCCTGGAACCCATAAGATCAAAATCACTGCACCTCCGGCAGTCAGCTCCTTCGCCAACCACAGGAAAACCCGCAGAAGCATCCATCGAAACGCAGACTCAGTCCCTCTCCCTAGTCCAACCTGCAGGGTAATCCGAGTTATCCACCAAAATCCACTCACCATTCCTGTACGTGCACCCGGCTTCCTCAAGAATGTACCCCATGTTGGTCAGGGCCGTCTTCGTCTGCTCGACCACATCTTCGCTGACCAAGTTCAGGGTCTTGGGGTCGAGTCCGAGCTGCCCGGAGATGTAGAGCGTGTTTCCTCCTTGGACGGCTTGGCTGCGGAGAAACGGGGGTTTTGGGGTTAATCGTGTTGAATGCAACGGAAGCTATGATTGGGATTGGATTGGATAATCACAGAATGTAACTTGTGGAATTTGTCGTGAATTATGGGTCTTGTGTCGAGAAATGTGGGATTATTAATTTGATAATTACGGCTGCAGAATCCCCTGTGTGAAATTACCAGGATATGCATAGTTTATTAAAAAGAAGTGTTAATGTTGTGAATGAGATGTCCATATTGCAGGATATGCAATTAACGTTTCAATATCAGATCTTCAGAATTCCCTAACATTCAAGATAAATAAAGATAAATAAACATCTAGAAAAGAACCTTGGGAATAAAAAGAAAAACTAAAACATCATTCATACATGTGAAAATTAATCTACCGGAAATAAAGGTTAGACAAAAATCTGGCAAATCTCGACCATGTATAATCTGCCACGAAAAAGCTTGTCGACCTCCTTCAAAAAAGGTCCAAGTCTAGGCTGTTGGCCTTTGCCGCAGCACCGCTTTCCTACAAGAAGCCAGGATGTGTAGAGTTATGGGTGAAAAATGTATAAGAATGTGAGTGAGTGAGTGAATAAGTGAGTGAGTGTATGTGAATGAATGTATGAGTGAGTGAGTGTATGAGTAAATGAGTGCATGAGTGAGTGAATGTATGAGTGAGTAAGTGAATGTGTAAATGTGTTAATGTGTGGGTGAGTGAGTGAATGTGTGAATGTGAGTGAGTGAGTGAGTGAGTGAGTGAATGAGTGAGTGAGTGAGTGAGTGAGTGAGTGAGTGAGTGAGTGAGTGAGTGAGTGAGTGAGTGAGTGAGTGAGTGAGTGAGTGAGTGAGTGAGAGTGAGAGTCTCTGAGAGCGAGTGAGTAAATAAATGAGTGATATAATGAGGTAATGGATATA
>BOPN01001046.1:222177-234677 GCA_017312705.2 Penaeus japonicus
AAATAAGTTCCAAGATAAATTAACTAGATTATCAAAATATTGTCACCTGAAACGAGGTGAACCTTAAAAATTACGACAAGATATCTAACAACGCTGAAACCCTACCGAACCGCATACTCCTAAACAACGCTGAAATTTCCTACAAAAAAAATAAATAAAAATAAAAATATTCACCGAGAACCAAGGCCGGTTCGTTTCTAACAACGCTGGAAGTTTCTAACAACGCTGGAAGTTTCTAACAACGCTGGAAGTTTCTAACAACGCTGGAAGTTTCTAACAACGCAGGAAGTTTCTAACAACGAGGAAGTTTCTAACAACGCTGTTTCTAACAACGCTGAAAGACCTAACCAAAATAAACAATAACAATTGTAAATCGCTTACACCATATTGATACCAATCAGAAAGAACGAAAAGACACCACGCCCCCGTAACTCGGCCCTCAGCTGCAGTAAGGTGTGTCTTCCCTGGTGCTTACGAGCGATCTGCCGCCACGCCCCCTTTTTCCACCTGTAAGCGGGACGAGTCGAAAAGTCGAGTGAATCGACCTGAGGGTTCAGACAGCTCGCCCGAACCTTAATTTTGGAATGTATTCGTACAGTTTTCCTCTGTAGAAGAAATTTTCAATTTAATAACAGAAAAAAATGAAACATACTTTGTTGTAATTGAAATTATTCACAGACTTAAATGCATAATATATATATATAAATATATATATATACATATATATATGTATATATATATATAAAGAGAGAGAGAGAGAGAGAGAGAGAGAGAGACAGAGAGATAAAAAACAAGACAGGTGACAGGCAGCTCTCAAGCACAGGCACTCGGGCCGCCAGAGCGGGAGAGCAGAGAGATCGCAGCATCCGGACCACCATATATATATATATATATATATATATATATATATATATATATATATATATATATATATATATATATATTTTTTTTTTTTTTTGCCTCCTCTCTAGATATATATATTTCCCCTCCTGTCTATAACACTCCGGATTTCTCCCACTCAAATATGCATTAAAATATATATGACATAGCGATCAAAGGAGACAGCATTGTGATAATCTACTGTTTATATTGAGAGTTAATAGGAGTACAAAGAGTACTTACCTATTTATGTGGTATTACGAAGGGTTTGGTATGTGCACATAGATTCCCATACACGCATTCATGAAGCCTCGTCTACAGCCATATATAAATCGTGATGTAGGATTTGTGTTTATTCCAATAGGATCCAATACCCTTTGTGTGGACGCCTCATACTTGGCGTCATTTTTAGTCGGGCCTTTGATAGCTTCCTTAGTCATGGGATGAATAATCTCAGTTCATTCTTTCATTGCAAGACGTATAGTTGAGTTCAGTGTTCAGCAGTATGCGTTGTTGAAGCCAGTTGACAATTAGCAAAGAATCTTCGACCAATTAATTAATGCGTAGTTAGTGTCTTAACTGTATCACGGTTCGTGGTGTTCTCGGTACCGGGTGAATGGGTTGTTACAGCTCTCTGTATTATTGTACTATTTATTCTTCCGTGAGCCTCTTTGTAAGGTAGGGAAATTAGGGCAAGTTATCCTGGATGGCAGTGAAGGTCTGTCCTCCATTGCAAGGCAAGGCACGACAGAATAACCTCATCTGACCTCTCTTATTAGGTAGAGTTGCCTACCACAAATAGTTCATGGGGTTTATTTGAATACCCCCCCCCCTCTAATGAACTATCAATAGGATTTAATGAAATCGCTTGTTACTTGTCGAAACATGTACTGACCTTCCAAGCAGTGCTTCCGTATTTTGCGACCCTCCATTTCCTATCAGTTCAGTTCAGAGAGATTTGCGAAGACGTCGCTTCACCCGGGCTATATGCACAAGGCGGCCCGGCCTCTGTCAGCTATAAGTGCTGACTCATCTGATCATCATCACTGAATGATTGCCGTGGCGGTCGGATTGCCTGTAGGCGCTCCAGTTGCCAGGGGGCAAGTGACAGGCATAGCCGTCTAACCAGCCCGGCGGCTGTCGTCTCTGGGCCCTGCCTGAGGAAGCGAGTGTGCTCGCACTCCATCAGGTAGTGTTCTAATTTGGTGTCCGGCGCGCCACAATGCCACAATGCGTCGCACATCTTGCCCAATGATGGGTATGAGTTGCCACGCACAAAGGTAGCCTATTCTCAGTCTGTGCAGATTGACTTCAGCACACCTTGATATTCTAGGAGAGAGTATCATCGACTCATAGCCTGTGGCGTTTGAGTACCAGCTGGCCGAGGGGGAGGTTCTCGCTTCCTCTCTGTGTCGCTGCAGGGCGCCGACCTGCCCTGCAACCATTGTTTTACGCCTTAGCAGTTCCCGGCTAGGATGCACCACAAGATTACTCAATGTTTTTTTCCTGACTATATCCTCCGCTAACCTGTCAGCTAGGTCGTTCATTCAATACCAACATGGCTTGGGATCCAGTTGATGATGATGCGTCTACCCTGATCCAGGATTCTCTGAGCAATGGTGAGAATCGTGGTCAGAAGATAAACGTTATCAAGGGGCGTGCTTTGTTGCAGGCTGTCAATGGCGGCCCTAGAGTCTGTGTGTATGACAACATGCCCGTCCGTCTGGGCTGCATGGGCTAGGATATCCATAATAGCGACTGCCTGTGCCAGGAGCGAGGAGGCATTGTCAGATACCCGCATAGCTTTCTCCATGCCCCCTTCTGCGAAACCGGCGCCTGCAGTGCGGGTGATGGGGTCTACTGAACATCCGCGAAGTAGGTTTTACTATTCAGTGGCGTGATTGCTGCGAAATTCTTCTCCGCCTCAGCCCTCAATAGAGGCAGTGAGTACTCCATCAAGGATCGTGCCCATGGCGGGGCTGTGACATAGTTAGGGCGGGGGAGGTCCATGCCCTTAACCAGTAGTGTCTCCTTGAGCTCAAAGCGTTTCAGCACCCTGGCTATATGAGACAGCCAGGTGTTGTTAGCAAGGAATTCATGGTTCTGTGCAAGCCGACGCTGCACTCTCTGTCTTAGCTGCGAGTCCGGTGGGGACTGTAAAAGTTTGGCAAAGAACTGGGCCGCCATCTGATCGATCCGGGTGTCCAGGGGGAAAAGTTTGGCCTCCAAGAGGAGGTTGGTAACCTTAGCCCACCCAGGGACACCCAGAATAATCCTGAGTCCAGGCTTCGTTTTGCATGACATCAAGCCTTTTCCTTAATCCAGGCTTAACTGTAATCAGGGCAACGGAGGCGTAGTCCACAATGGGACGGACAGCATGCACATAGAAAGATCTTAGTACACGGTGCCCAGCACCTAAGCGCCGCCCTGACAGAGCTCTCATGACAGAGAGCCTTGCCTTGATCCGGTCTAGGAGATATTTGATCTCAGAGCGGAGAGTGAGGTTCTCATCAACCCATACCCCCAAGTATTGGTAGACGTGTACCCACTCAAGCTCTAGACCTTGGACTCGCAGTCTTTGGTCTCGGACATCATGTTTCAGCGCCATTGCCTTCGATTTGGCTGCTGAGATCTTAAGCCCGACTCTGCAGCATTCCTCAGATATTAGGTCCAGACAACGCTGGGCCTTTCTGACTGGATTCATTTCCTCTCAATGGTGTTCAAATGAGCAGCTGTCTTTGGGTTCAAGAAATTGAGCGAGTGGCTTATTCCCTCCCTCTCTCTGTTTCCGAAAGCTCTCTAACAGCTAATCATTTTTCCGACTGTTTTTGTTTTGTTTTTGTTTTTGGGTAGCCGTAAGTCTTTTTTGTCTTATGTCCTACCGACTCAACCAACAGCCTTATATAAAGGTAATGATTATATAAAGGAAATGATAAAGAATACGGTTTGCTGTGTAGGTATATCGGGTTACCTTCGTTGCCAACTCGTGTATTTGTAGACTATTGCATAATTTGTTGAGCTTTTAAGGAAGTGGAAAGGAATATAATTATAAGGGTAAAGCATTTAAAATTTTAATTTAACGCTTTATTTAATAAAAGCAGATAATTGCCTAGTATATACATATATTTCATTACAATGACATATATATAAAACATGTTGAGAACAGAAAAGAAAAATTAATATAAAGTCATTATTAAGGCTTATAGTTCTTAAATCTATAATTTGCATTATTAGCTACCGTTTTTTTTCTATCAATAAACACAAGCAAAGGAAGAAATGTTTACAACACTGTTTCCATATATGGTAATTATATCTCTTGATTTTTGTAATAAGCTAAAATCTGACGAGAGTATACGATATACAGAAATGTGAATACTTCAAGCAGCCATCTAATTTATGTACAAATTGCCCCAAAAAGACTTAGAAAATGAATCTAAATTGCTATATAAAAAGACAAAAACAAAAAACAATGATAATGAGAATACCTTTGATGTTTGCCGCCTCTTTTTAACCCCCTCCCACCCCCCTCCCCCTCCCCCTATCGGAAAGTCCAAGGCCAGCCACAGATCCTAAAAGACAAATCTAAATCTCAAAGACATTTTCAGTTCCCGGAGAGACGCTGAAATAAGTCAGAAGGATTGAAAAAAAAAAAAAAAAGGCGAGGACATACATGAATATACAATAGATGAAGATGGCGTATGGGTTTCCTGAGTTTAAGAGCTCCGGTTAACCTAATTTTAAAAAACGCGAATTTTTACGATGAAATATACGTTTTACTATCTGCTATTTCCTACCAGAGGCTTAATTTGCATAGCTACCATTTCGAGGGCATTAGATCTAACGCATTGACAGGTACCTTAGGGCATTTTAGATAAAGCATAGCGCATTATGTTCGTTTGCGTTACTGGAGTGGTTAGGCAAACGAAAGAATGCACATATATGCTCATGAGAATGTGAGAAGTTCTGGAGAACGTGAATGGAGAATAAAGTTTGTAAATATGAACGAGAGAGAGGGTGAGGGAGAGGGAGAGGGAGAGAGAGAAAGCGAGAGAGAGAGAGAGATAAAGAGAGAGAGAGAGAGAGAGAGAGAGAGAGAGAGAGAGAGAGAGAGAGAGAGAGAGAGAGAGAGAGAGAGAGAGAGAGAGAGGGGTAATGAAGGAAAGAAAGAAAAGAGAGGCATTAAAGAAACTTGTGCTTTATCAATGCATTAACGTGTTTATTTAAAGTGATCAAGATATTGCGATTAAGAACAATTAATCATCCCTAAAATACTTTAAAAAAGAGTAACATAACGAGCAAACAAGTTATCGTAAAGCGAAACACAATTTTCAAAAAAATTTAGTGAAAGTTTTCAGTAAAATGACAATGCTCATATTTAACAATGAACACACTGACACTTCCTACTAATATATCTTCCCTAACTTTATTTTACTGCACGGCTGATACAAGGAAGTTAGACTACATTAGAAATATACAAAGAAAGATGTAGATCTATATTAATGTAGGAAGCTTAAGGTTAGCAAGTCCAATGGCGGTTATGGAAACATCTGAAGAAAACTTGAATAAATAAGTAATTTCTTATTGTACAAAAACTGTTGTTAATATGGGATGTTATTAGGATATTCTAGTCTTAATTTCTTTTATTTTTTGTAATGTTTGATGAGGGGAGGATGATAATGATAATTGTTTTATAAAATAACACGTGGAGGTAAGGAAATTATATATATAGATAAACACATATGGACTGATAAGGAGATAGAAACATACAGATAGATAGAGAAACACACATACATAAATAGACTAAGAGCTAAAAAAAAAAAAAAATAATAATAATAATTAAAGGAGTATTAATGACATTTTTTTTTTCCTTGAAGAAGAAAAAAAAAACGGTTAATATTGAGTCACTGTAAGCTTTTAACTTAGTGAATACTCTAAGCTTATTCATTCAGTAATTGGTATTGATGACTTTAGTTATTGTTTCTCACGGTAAACTTAAGATTTGCGTGTATACTTAAGTTTATGAATGAAGGAAAATGCGTGTAGAGGATATTGGAGGACAGTTGTAAATTTAAACTATTTGTTTTGTGAAGGTGGCATGGACTGTACATGTTACGGTTTAATCTTTTATATGAATCATTTATATATGTATGTGTATATGTATCTATGTGTATTTATATATACATATATATACATGAAACACACACTCACACATATATTTATATACAAATACATACATACATACACACACACACACACACACACACACACACACACACACACACACACACACATATATATATATATTTATATATATATATATACATATGCATATCCACACATACATTTCTCTCAATATTTCCCCGCCAAACTTCCTCTTCCTCTAAAACTTACTTAAAAAAAAAAATCCATAAAACGGGAAAACCTAAACCTAAAAAGCATTAAAAAACATAAAAAAAATCAAACATAGAAACTTAAAACTTCAAGAAAAAAAAACTTCAAACGTAAAACCTTCAAACTTCCTAAAAAAAAAAAAAAAAAAAAAAAAAAAAAAAAAAAAAAAAAAAAAAAAAAAAAAAAAAAAAAAATCCAACTCTTTTCCTCAACTATATTCATCCTCATCGGTGGATGGGCGTTTCGTCGGGCTTGGAGTACGGGCGTGGGCTGAGGGTGGGCGTCTGGAATGTCGGGCTTGCGGGCGATGGTTGTGGGCGTCGTCTGCGAGGGCGCGGAGTTCCTCTGACATGTCTAGGAAGCCCTGGTCCATGCGGGACGTGGGCGTGCCGCTGAGATGGGCGAGGAATGGGCGTGTGTTAATGACGAGATAGTGGATGTATTGTTATTATTATTATTATTATTATTATTATTATTATTATATCTCTATTTACCTTTTTTTTTTTGGGGGGGGGTATTTTTATTTTTTATGTGTTTATATATATATATATATTATATATATATATATATATATATATATATATATATATATATATATATATATATATGTATATATATACGCATATACAGGTAACAGATGAAAATAAATGAGAAAATCATTTTAAAAAATTAAAATTCTTTATTTTATTATCTTTATTATTGTTTTTATTATTATTTTTTTGTGTGGGGGGGGGAGACTATGATGATTTACCCCGTTAATTGAAAAAAGAAAAAGAAAATAAAGGGGTTTCGGATATAGAATATTAACGATAAAATCAAGTTTTTTTTGTGAATTAATATATATAATATGGTATATATATATATCTTAATTAATACTGAAAAACTGATTAAGTCTCGTTCTACGACTGTTTCGAATTAATTCATATAAGTATTTTTTATGACAATATTATTCCAAGAAAATAACATTGATACCAAACGACTCTCAATGACATAGAAAAAAAAAGAAATACAGAAAAAAAAATATATATATATACCACATCATCTTCATAAAAAAAACAAATCATAAACCAACATCAAAACTACATCCAATTAAAAAAAAAAAAAAAAAAAAAAAAAAAATCAAAATCAAAAATTCTTCTCTCTTACCCAGGTGGCGAATCCAGCCTATAGGGCGGGGCGGCCGAGGAAGGACGGGTAGGCGACCTCAGGGGGGGCGAGCGGCTGGTGAGCGTCCGGGCACTGTTTGGGCACCCGGAGGATATACCATTGAGGGAAGAATTTCGACTGAGGGGAGAGAGAGAAGAGAAAGGAGAGGGGAGGTGTTTTCCCTCTGGTAGCGCTTTTACGGGGTCGAGGTTGGGGTTTTAAGGGGTAACTTGGTTGTTTTTGGGGTGTTGATTTTTTTGGGGGGGTTTGTTTGTGTTTGGGGTGTTGATTTTGTGGTGGTTTGAGGGAAGAATTTCGACTGAGGGGAGAGAGAAAAGAGAGGGGAGAGGGGAGGTGTTTTCCCTCTGGTAGCGCTTTTACGGGGTCGAGGTTGGGGTTTTAGGGGTAACTTGGTTGTTTTTGGGGTGTTGATTTTGTGGTGGTTTGTTTGTGTTTGGGGTGGTGGTTTTGTGGTGGTTTGTTTGTGTTTTGGGTGTTAATTTTGTGCTGGTTTGAGGGAAGAATTTCGACTGAGGGGAGAGAGAGAAGAGAGAAGAGACGGGGAGGTGTTTTCCCTCTGGTATAGCTGGTTCTGGATCGAGGGTGGGGTTTTAAGGGGTAACTTGGTTGTTTTTGGGGTGTTGATTTTTTGGGGGGGTTTGTTTGTGTTTGGGGTGTTGATTTTGTGGTGGTTTGAGGGAAGAATTTCGACTGAGGGGAGAGAGAAAAGAGAGGGGAGAGGGGAGGTGTTTTCCCAGCGCTTTCTTGCCGGGGTCGAGGTTGGGTTTTAGGGCAACTCTGGTTGTTTTTGGGGTGTTGATCTTGTGGTGTTTGTTTGTGCTTGGGGTGGTGGTTTGTGGTGGTTTGTTTGTGTTTGGTTAATTTTGTGCTGGTTTGAGGGTGAACAATGTCTGAGGAGAGAGAGGCAGGAAGAGACCAAGTTTCCTGGTGCGTTTTTTGTATCTGATCTGTACTTGTACCTATTTTTAAGTGCTCTAGGTGTTTGCTGTGTTTAAATACTGTGTATTGTTTGTCTTTTTTTGGGGGGGGGGGGCAATTTTGTGGTGGTTTGTTTGTGTTTTGGTGTTAATTTTGTGGTGGTTTGTTTGTGTTTGGTGTTGATTTTGTGGTGGCTTGTTTGTTTGGTGCTAACTGTCTGGTGGTTTCTTTGTGTTAACTATGTGGTGATTTTCTTGTTTTTGGTGTTAACTTTGTGGTGACTATTTGTTTTTGGTGTTAAGTTGATAGTAACTTCCTTGTTTTTGGTGTTAACTTAGTTGTAACTTCCTTGTTTGTTTATGTTAACTTAGTAATAACTTCCTTACTTTTAGTGTTAATTTAGTAAACTTCCCTGTGACTGGTATCAAATAACCATTAACTTCCTTGTGTTTTGGTTTTAATTCATTGTTAATATTGATAAAGAAAAAATGAACACGAAATTAGATTATGTGGACGTCCCTTTGCTGATAGAATGAGGGATAAAGAAACGTTGGAAACAGAGAGTAGGATAATTAGAAGGAAGAAGAGGGAAAGAGGGTAGATAGAGAGAAAGTGATTAAGAAAAAGAGAGGAAGAAAGAGGGTAGATAGAGAGAAAGTGATTAAGAAAAAGAGAGGAAGAAAGAGGGTAGATAGAGAGAAAGTGATTAAGAGAAAGAGACGGAGAAAGGGGGAGATAGAGAGAATGTGATTAAGAGAAAGACAGGGAAAGAAGGGGGATAAAAACTGAATAAGAGAGAGGGGGGCGAGATAAAGAGAAATAGAATAAGAGAGAGGGCAAGAAGGGAAATAGATAATAACAGAATGAGAGAAAGAGAGAATCATTCCTAATAGTAAGGCTGGATGTGATAAGTTTTAAGGTTGATGAGAGAGAGAGAGTGAGAGTGAGAGAGAGAGAGAGAGGAAGAGAGAGAGGGAGAGAGAGAGAGAGAGGGAGAGAGAGAGAGAGAGAGAGAGAGAGAGAGAGAGAGAGAGAGAGAGAGAGAGAGAGAGAGAGAGAGAGAGAGAGAGAGAGAGAGAGAGAGAGAGAGAGAGAGAGAGAGAGAGAGAGAGAGGGAGAGGGGGAGGGAGAGGGAGAGAGAGAGAGAGAGAGAGAGAGAGAGAGAGAGAGAGAGAGAGAGAGAGAGAGAGAGAGAGAGAGAGAGAGAGAGAGAGGGAGAGGGAGAGAGAGAGGAGAGGGAGAGAGAGAGAGGAGAGGGAAAGAGAGAGGGAGCGAGTATTTTTGTTATTGTTTGTTTGCTATATGTATATATTATTTAAAATATATATATATATATATATATTTATATATATATATATATATATATATATATATATATATATATATATATATATATATATATATATATATATATATATATATATATATAGAGAGAAAGAGGAGAGGGGGAGACAGAGGAGAGGGAGGGAAAGGGAAAGAGAGAGGGAAAGAGAGAGGGAGAGAGAGAGAGAGAGAGAGAGAGAGAGAGAGAGAGAGAGAGAGAGAGAGAGAGAGAGAGAGAGAGAGAAAGAGAGAGAGAGAAAGAGAGAGAGAGAAAGAGTGAGAGAAAGAGAGAGAGAGAGAAGAGAGAGAGAGAGAAACAAAGAGAGAGAGAGAGAGGAGAGAGAGAAACAAAGAGAGAGAGAGAGAGAGAGAGAGAGAGAGAGAGAGAGAGAGAGAGAGAGAGAGAGAGAGAGAGAGAGAGAGAGAGAGAGAGAGAGAGAGAGAGAGAGAGAGAGAGAGAGAGAGAGAGAAAGAGAGAGAGAGAGAGAGAGAGGAGAGAGAGAGAGAGAAACAAAGAGAAAGAGAGAGAGAGAGAGAGATCCAGAAAAAAACAAAAAAACAAAAAGAAAACTCATCCTATCACCTGTTAGGCCTCGAAGGAGCTGTCATCTCGTCAATCCTTCTCGAAAGGTCGGTGAGCTCCCGATGCGCGCCGACAACACGCTCCAACCGACAGATCGCTTCGTAGTCCCCCTCGGCGCCTGGGTCACCGTCGAGGCCGAGCAAGTTCACGACAGCACGGCGGAATTCTTGAAGCTGGAGGTGGAGAGAAGAAGAAGAAGAAGAAGAAGAAGAAGAAGAGGAAATAGGAAGAAGGGGGAAAAAATGATAATTGGTTGGATGTGATTCTAGATCGTTATATTGTGTTTTTTTTTTTTTTTTGATTGTTGATAATTGGTTGTATAATAATTAATTGGATAAAAAATAATTGGTTGGATAATAATTAATTGGATAAAAATAATTGGTTGGATGTGATTGAGATCGTTATATTGTTTTTTTTTTGTTCGTTTTGTTTTTTTGATTGTTGATAATTGGTTGGATAATAATTAATTGGATAAAAGATAATTGGATGGATGTGATTGAGATCGTTATATTGTTTTTTTTTTTTATTGTTGATAATTGGTTGTATAATAATTAATTGGATAAAAAATAATTGGCTGGATGTGATTGAGATTGTTAAAGTTTTTTTTTTTTTTATTGTTGATAATTGGTTGGACAATAATTAATTGGATAAAAATAATTGGTTGGATGTGATTGAGATCGCTATATATATATATTTTTTTTTTTTATTGTTGATAATTGGTTGTATAATAATTAATTGGATAAAAAATAATTGGTTGGTTGTGATTGAGATCGTTATATTGTTTATTGGTTTTGTGTTTGTTGTTGTTGTTGTTTATGTGACGTGTTTATGTTTTGATTGTTTGGGTTGAATGATGATTTTGATAATAATGATGATAAGGATAAATCATATTATTCCTCAATCAAGAAACGTTTAACAATGGATTTAGAATCATTAAAATAGGAAATGGGTGTTTTTGTTTGTGTGTGTTTAGATATGTTTTTCCTTTAATCGCTTTCCTACAAACAGTAAATTTAATTTCGTTTTGTCTGAATTACGGGTTTTCCTGATTGCATAATAAGTACCGTTTTATTTTCCCAAATGGCAAAATACCTTTCGCTTTCTTTCGCTGACAAAATACACTTCAGTTTTTCCTGCTATCTAAATACCCGACTATCTTACCTGCTGACAAAATACCTACTAACCAACCCGCCCTAAACCTCTTTCCAGCCCCCAACCTTCCCACCACATCCCAAAGAACCTACTAACCACCTTATTTACCTACTTACATACCTCTCCCCCCCTCCCCTACAGCCACCAAAACCTACTAACCAACCCACCCTAAACCTCTTTACAAACTTATTACTTATTAACCTCCTTATTACCTACTTACATACCTCTTTACATCCCCCAACCTTCCCACCACATCCCAAAGAACCTACTAACCACCTTATTTACCTACTTACATACCTGCTTTTCCCTGCGCGTGAGGTCACGGACAGCCTGTTTGGTGACGGCGAGTTCCTGTGTTATGCCTTCGAGGCTGTTTTCATTAACACGCCGTTCCTCCAACATGTGTTCGCCGTGGGCTTTGATCTGGGGGTAGGAGGGGGAGGAGGAGGAGGGGGATAGAGGGGGGAGAAGGGGGGGAGAAGGTAGGGGGAGTAGAAGGGGAGGGGGAAATGGAGGGAGGAAGGAGGGGGGAGTAGAAGGGGAGGGGGAAATGGGGGGAGATGGTAGGGGGGAAGGGGGGAGAAGGTGGGGGGAAGGGGGGGAGAATGGGGGAGGAAAGGGAAGGAGGGGAGAAGGTAGGGGGAAGGGGGGAGGAAGGAGGGGGAGAAGGAGGGAGGAGGAGGAGAAGAGGGAAGGTGGGGGAAGGAGGGTGAGAAGGAGAAGGGGAGGAGGAATGGGGGAGAATGGGGGAGGAAAGGGAAGAAGGGGAGAGGAAAGGGGAAGGGGGGAAAAGGGGGGGGGAAGGAGGGGGAGGGGAGGAAGGAGGGGGAGGAGGAGAAGGGAGGAGAAGATGGGGAGGAGGGGAAGGGGGAGAAGGAGAGAAGGGGGGAGATGGGGAAGAAGGGGAGAGTGAATGCAGGAAAGGATAAAATGGTGAAAAGAGATGGGGGAGAGGGGGGAGAAGGGAGGGTGAATAAAGGAAGGGGTAGAAAGGGTGATAAGAAATGTAAATTCATAGTATTTAGAGTATTATATCAAACATAATAGTACCAAATTCATTATATTTAGAGGTGATAACACTGATAAT
>BOPN01001046.1:244677-254677 GCA_017312705.2 Penaeus japonicus
TTAGACACCCCTAAAAATCCTTCCTTTTTCATCCTTCTTTGACTTAATCTAATGCAATACAATACAACAACGAACTATAATAAACCAATAAATCTAATATGAATTTAATATAAAAAAATAAATCAACAGATCTAATATATATAATAAATCAATAAATTTAAAATAAATCTATCATAAATAATAAATCAATAAATCTATAAATAAATCTATCATAAAAAAATAAATCAACAAATCCAATATAAATAATAAATCAACAAATCTATAAATAAATCCATCAC
Organism: Penaeus japonicus; assembly: GCA_017312705.2. Classification (NCBI taxonomy): domain Eukaryota; kingdom Metazoa; phylum Arthropoda; class Malacostraca; order Decapoda; family Penaeidae; genus Penaeus; species Penaeus japonicus. The sequence goes on from BOPN01001046.1 coordinate 244,956, forward strand.
AAAAAATAAATTAAATCTTACACCATACCTTGTCCACGATTTTTTCTCCCTCGAGCTTGGCCAGCTGTTGACATCTGCAAATGATCATTTCGACGTCATTGGTGACCTCTTGACCCATTTCCATCAGTCCTAGAGCCTCGATGACCCTGTTCAAGATGCGTTCGGTCTGGGGGTGAGAGGTCAAGCGAGGTCATTTGAGGTTAGGGATGGGTTTTGAGGGTGAATAGACTATGTATATGTGTGTTTTCCTTTTTTTTCTTTCTTTCTCTCTCTCGCTTTCTCTCTTTCTATCTCTCTCTCTCTATCTCTATCTATCTCTCTCCTCCCCCCCCCTTCTCTCTCTCTCTCTCTCTCTCTCTCTCTCTCTCTCTCTCTCTCTCTCTCTCTCTCTCTCTCTCTCTCTCCCTCCCTCCCAACCCCTCCCCCCATTCCCCACACCCCCATCCCCCATCCCTCTCAACCCCCATCCTTCTCAACCCCCACATCCCCTCCCCCATCCCTCAACCACACCCCTCTCACCCTCAACCCCCCACACCCCCTCCCCCATCTCCCTATCCCTCAACACCCCCATCCCCCACATCCCTGCCCCCACTCCCCTATCCTCAACCCCCCACACCCCCTCCATCCCACCCATCCCCCTATCCCTCCCTCTCACCCCTCCCTCCATAATAAGAGGACCATGACGTTGAGCTATTGAAGCTTGAACCCCCCCTCCTACCCCCTTCCCACCCTACCTTCTCCTTCTCGATAACCACGTGTTCCCTCGTAGCTTCCGCCGTCTGTGCATCGGCTTCCAACTGCCTCCCTCTGGTGGTGAGGGCGTGCACTTCCGCCTCGCACTGCCGCCCGCGCTTCACTGCCGTCTCGTAGAGTTCCGACTGCCTTCTCGATTGTTCGCCCAGGCTCGTTACTTGCGAGGTGAGGCGCTCGATGTGCTGTGGGTGGTGTGGGCGGGGTTGGTTGGTTAGGGTTGGTTAGGGTTGTTTGGGGTGTGGGAGGGGTTGGTTAGGGTGTGGGCGGGGTTGTTTAGGGTGTGGGCGTGGTTGTTAGCGGTGTGGGTGAGATGTTAGCAGTGTGGGCGTTGTGAGCAGGTTGTTGACAGCTTTTAATGTTGCTATTATTACTATGTGTTACATAAATAAAATTAATTAAAAGACCTGGATTAAATTAATAGATTTACAGACGAAGAAAAGGAAAAAAAAATGTTTTGTAGCTGGTTTGTTATCAAAATTGTTATTAGTTTGATGTTATGTGTGTTGTTACTGGTATACTTAAGACTAATTGAAAATTTTGGGAAGATTAATAAATAGGATAACTATTAATAATAGAAAAAGAAAAGAGAAAGCTAATAATAAGAAAGAGACACACAGAGAATTAAAAATACATATATAAATAAGATCAAAACAAATAGATAATAAAGAGAACAACCAAAAACTACAAAACAAAAACAAAAACAACCAAAAACAACCAAGACTAACCAAAACCAAACAACCGAAAACAACAAAAACAAACCCAAATAAAAAACAACAACCAAAAAACAACCAAATCAAACAACCAAAACAAACCAAACCCAAACCAAAATAACCAAAAACAACCCCCAAAAAAACAACAACCCAACCAAAAACATCCAAAACAAAAACCAAACAACCAAAACAACCAAAAAAAAAACACGAAAACAACTAAATACAAACCCAAACCAAAACCAAAACACCCAAAAACAAACCGAACTAAAAACAACCAAACAACCAACCCCCCCCCTAAAAAAAAAACAAAAAAAAAACAAGCCCAACTCCTGACCTCGGCCGCCTCCCGATTCGACGCCACGAGGCTTTGAATCCTGTCGTTGATCGCCTGCACTTCCGGCGCCACGCGGTGCTCGGGGCTCGACAGGAGGGCCGCCACCGTCGTCAGGAACCCGCGGCTCTCGACCTCGCTCTGCTGGCGCCGGTGGTCAGAGACGACGGATTCGTCTGGGGGGAGGAAAGGAAGGGATGGGGTTAGGGGGAGGGGTGAGGGGGTTGGGTGAGAAGGGGAGAAGGAAAGGGATGGGGGGAATGGGAGGTGGGAGGTGGGGAGGGTGAGAGGGGGGGTGAGGGGAGGTTGAGGGGGGGAGGGGAGGATGAGGGTGAAGGGGGTGAGGTTGAGGGGGTTGAGGTGGGGGTGGGGTGAGGGAGGGAGGTTGAGGGGAGGGGGTTGAGGGTGGTGGGAGGGTGGTGAGATGAGGGGGAGGGGGGTGATTGGGGGGTGGGAGGTGAGGGGAGGTGGGAGGGGGGTTGGGAGGAGGAGGGGAGAGGTGAGGGAAGGTGGGGGGGGGGGGGAGGTTGAGGGAGGGTGGGAGAGGGGTAGGGAGGGAGGGAGGAGGAAAATGGGTGGATAGGGGATTGAGAAGGAGGAAAATGGGTAGATGAGGGAGGGGGTGGAGGGGGGTGGCATAGGAGTGGAAGAAGGGGAAGAAAAAGAGAGAAAGAGTAAGGATGATGGGGTGGGTAGGGGGGGAGGGGTGTTCAGGGAGGGAGAAAGGAATAATTAAGAGGGTGTGAGGGAAAGGAGTAAGAGAGAAAGGGAGAGAAAGAGAGAAAATGAAAAAAAGAGAACATTAATTAAAAAACTCAAACTAAAAGTAATTAAATAGTTAAAATTCAAATCAATATTATTATTTTACAGGAATTAATAATACCATATAATACTCCTCAATAAGAATATATATGTATATGTATATATATATATATATATATATATATATATATATATATATATATATATATATATATCAAAAATTACATAAACTATATCTCTCATCCCAGCAGAATAAAAATAATAGTAATAATGATAATGATAACAATAATGATGATGATAATGATAATAATAACACCAATAATGATCACAATAACACCAATCATAAAAAATGATTATTGTAATAACACCTATTATAGAATAATGAATATAATATTACAAACGACACTGATAACAATGTGATGAAGAAGAAATATAATACAGAAGGGATAAAACAGATATGTAATATTCATACAAACACAAAGCAAGCACAAGGCAAATTATGCACCGACTCAATATTCAAGCACAAAGTCTCTCTTTCTCTCTCTCTCTCTCTCTCTCTCTCTCTCTCACGCTCTCTCTTTCACTCCACTCACTCTTTCTTTCTATTTCTCTCTCTTTCACTTTCTCTGTCATTCTCTGTCTCTGTTTCTCACTCTCCCGCCCCCCTCTCTCTCTCTTTCTCTCTACTCTCTCTCTCTCACTCTTTCTTTCTATTTCTCTCTCTTTCACTCACTCTCTCTATCATTCTCTCTCTCTATTTCTCACCCCCCCCCTCTCTCTCTCTCTCTCTCTTCCTCTCTCTATCTCTCTCTCCTCTCTCTCTCTCTCCCTCATCCCTCTCTCCCTCTCCCTCCTCTCTCTCTCTCGCTCTCTCCTCTCTCTCTCTCTCTCCCTCCTCTCTCTCTCTCTCTCCCTCATCCCTCACTCCCTCTCTCCTTCTCTCCCTCCTCCCTCATCCCCTCCTCCCTCATCCACCCACCCCTCTCTCTCTCTCTCTCTCTCTCTCCCTCCTCCCTCACCCCCCCACCTCTCTCTCTCCCTCATCCCTCTCCCTCTTTCTCTCTCTCTCATCTCACCTTTTGCTTGCTGCAATTGCTTCTCAGCCGTGTGCAGTTCCTCCAGAGTTGCATTGTAGGATTTATTCGTATTATGAAGCCTTTCCCTCACGCTTTTCACTTCCTCCTCCAGGGCTCGTAATCTGGTTCTTAGGTCGTCATTTTCCTTGAGGAGAGATAAGAGAGAATTATAGATATTCATTCGTGTATTTAGCTTTGTTTTATAGCTTTACTAAATTGTTGGTTTGGGAGTGACGAATGATAGGTGTCCTTTCGCTGGAGGAACGAATGTGTTTCGTTTCAGGGAATTAATGGAAATCCTAACAATATATATATATATATATATATATATATATATTGTTATGTGTGTTTCTACATGAGTGTGTGTGTGTCTGTGTCTGTGTGTGCGTGTCTGTGTGAGTATGTGAGTATGTGTGTATGTGTGATTGTATGTGTGTATGTATACTAGTACAAAAACCGTAAGGTGTGAAAAAACTAATCTGTAAACAACAACATTCCTAAGATTCAATATTCAATATGCAACACGACATACATGCCGACAAGATACAGCACACACACACACACACACAGAAACACACACTCACACATAAACACACGAACGCACACATACACACACACATATACACACACATATACACACTTTCTCTCTATCTATCTATCTCTCTCCTTATCCCTCCCCCCCCTCTCTCGCTCTCTCTCTCTCTCTTACTCTCACACATTCTCTCTCTCTCTCTCTCTCTCTCTCTCTCACACACACACATACACACACACAGGCATACATACACATATACACACTTTCTCTCCATCTATCTCTCTCTCTCCCTATCCCTCTCCCCTCCCCTCTCGTTCCCTCTCTCTTACTCTCACACATACTCACTCTCTCTCTCTCTCTCTCTCACACACACACACACGCATACATACACATATACACACTTTCTCTCTATCTATCTCTCTCTCTCCTTATCCCTCTCCCCCCCCCATCTCTCTCTCGTTCTCTCTCTTACTCTCACATATGCTCTCTCTCTGTCTCTCTCTCTCTCTCTCTCTCTCTCTCTCTCTCTCTCTCTCACACACACACACACACACACACACACACACACACACACACACACACACACACACACACACACACACACACACACACACACGTACAAACAAAACACCATAACCATACCCCATACATCCACAACGAGACCCTCCAGTACAAACGGCCGCTCTTACCTTCCTGAACTCTGCCAGCGCTAGTTTCTGTTCCTCGACCGTCCGTTTCTCGTCGTCCAGCTCGTTCACGAGACGAGAAACTGTTTGTCTCGCCGACCCTGCTTCACCTTCCGTTAACTGGAGGGATTCATCGAGCTGAAGCACTTGACCTCGGAGCCTCGCGCATTCCTGGAGGAGGTTCGAAGAGAGAGGAGGGTGAGGGGTGAGGTTTGAAGAGGAGGGTGAGGGGTGAGGGAGGAGGTGGAGGAGGAGGAGGAGGTTCGAGGAGGAGGGTGAGGGTGAGGGTGAGGGGTGAGGGTGAGGGTGAGGGTGAGGGTGAGGGTGAGGGTGAGGGTGAGGGTGAGGGGTGAGGGGTGAGGGAGGAGGGGGGGGGGGGGGGGGGGGGGGGGGGGGGGGGGGGGGGGGGGGGGGGGGGGGGGGGGGGGGGGGGGGGGGGGGGGGGGGGGGGGGGAGGAGGAGGGGTGAATAAATTTGATAAGTGGGTTAAAAATACTGTTGGTGGGTAAAGAGTGTTTTCTTTTTTTTAACTCTTTCGGGGAGAGAGAGTGAGAGTGAGAGGGAGGGAGAGGGAGAGGGAGAGGGAGAGGGAGAGGGAGAGGGAGAGAGAGAGAGAGAGAGAGAGAGTACGTCTGAGATTAAGAGAGTGAGAAGAGAGAGAGAGAGGGGGGGGATAAAGAGAGAAAGAGATAGAGAGAAGCTGTGTATATGTGTGTGTGTGCGTGAGAGAGAGAGAGAGATAGAAACATAGATAGATAGATAGATAGATAGAGAGAGAGATAGAGAGATAGATAGATAGATAGAGAGAGAGAGAAAGAGAGAGAAAGAAAGAAAGAAAGAGAAAGAATAGATCCAAACAACACACACAAACAAAAAAAACCCTAATCATCACCACCGAAGACAAAATCCAAAACCCAAAAAACCACAAACCCAAAACAAAAAGTCAAATAAAACGCAGCGCAGACTCATCCCCTTAAATTAATTTGACCTCACCTGCACGAGTTCAGCCAACCTAGACGATAACTTCTCCTGGGCATCTTTCGGATCGAGGTCACCCAAGCTGAGAGACGAGGTCACGACCCGGATCAGTTCGACGAGTCTCTTCTGTGCATGTTCACTCCGCTGTTCTGCCGCCTCGCGCTCTTCGAGGTGTGTTCTGTAATGCGGGCGTCATGCAGGGAATTGCAATAGGGATCATGAGGATAAGGGTGAAGTAATCATGAAGTGGAAGTGAGACAGGGAGAGAGGGGAGGGAGGGAGGAGGGAGGGAAGGGTGAGGTGGTGAGGAGGAGGGAGAGGAGGGAGGGAGGAGAGGGAGGGAGAAAGGTGGGAGGAGGGAGGGCGGGGAGGTGGGGGGAGAGAGAGAGAGAGAGAGAGAGAGAGAGAGAGAGAGAGAGAGAAAGAAAGAGAGAGAGAGAGAGAGAGAAGGAGAGAGAGAGAGAGAGAGAGAGAGAGAGGGAGAGAGAGAGGGAGAGAGAGAGAGAGAGAGAGAGAGAGAGAGAGAGAGAGAAAGAAAGAGAGAAAGAGAGTGAGAGAGATAGTAAAAAAAAATCTAAACAAAGCGACAGTCCTAACACATAACCTTTGACCTGTAACCTACCCCCAACCTTCACACGTATAAATCAAAATAAATATAACATACAAACAGAATACAACATAAATACAATATAAAGAATTCTATCTCAGAAGTAACCCCAATTTCTGACCTCTGACCTACAAGTAACGCCAATTTCTGACCTCTGACCTACAAGTAACGCCAATTTCTGACCTCTGACCTACAAGTAACGCCAATCTCTGACCTCTGACCTACAAGTAACCCCAATTTCTGACCTCTGACCTACAAGTAACCCCAATTTCACCCTCTGACCTACAAGTAGCCCCACTTCTGACCTCTGGACCTACAAGTAACCCCAATTTCTGACCTCTGACCTACAAGTAACCCCAATCTCTGACCTCTGACCTACAAGTAGCCCCAATTTCTGACCTCTGACCTACAAGTAACCCCAATTTCTGACCTCTGACCTACAAGTAACCCCAATTTCTGACCTCTGACCTACAAGTAACGCCAATCTCTGACCTCTGACCTACAAGTAACCCCAATTTCTGACCTCTGACCTACAAGTAACCCCAATTTCTGACCTCTGACCTACAAGTAACCCCAATTTCTGACCTCTGACCTACAAGTAACCCCAATCTCTGACCTCTGACCTACAAGTAGCCCCAATTTCTGACCTCTGACCTACAAGTAACCCCAATTTCTGACCTCTGACCTACAAGTAACGCCAATCTCTGACCTCTGACCTACAAGTAACGCCAATTTCTGACCTCTGACTCCACAAGTATAACCCCAATTTCTGACCCACAAGTAACCCCTACTTCTGACCTCTGACTCCAAGTAGCCCCAATTTCTGACCTCTGGATCTACAAGTAACCCCAATCTCTGACCTCTGACCTACAAGTAGCCCCACTTCTCTGGACTCCTCTGACCTACAAGTAACCCCAATTTCTGACCTCTGACCTACAAGTAACGCCAATCTCTGACCTCTGACCTACAAGTAATCCCAATTTCTGACCTCCGACCAACAAGTAACCTCAATTTCTGACCTCCGACCTACAAGTAACCCCAATTTCTGACCTCTGACCTACAAGTAACGCCAATTTCTGACCTCCGACCTACAAGTAACCCCAATTTCTGACCTCTGACCTCTGACCTACCTTAACCTGCACTCGAGTTCGCTAACCCGATCGGCGTACTGTCGGTTCTCTCTGTTTATGGCCCCGAGGGAATACTCACTCCGGCGCTGGTTGGCCCTCAGGGACACGCAGGCTGCCTCCTCTTCCTGTAAGGATGGAATGTTTTTTTTTCGTTTTTTTTCGTTTTTTTTTCGGTTTCTGAGGTGGATGGTTGATGTAATGATGGAGGGTTGTTGTTTTTTTGTTTGTTTTTGTTTCTGATGGAGGATTGTATTTTTGTTTTTATTTGTCTTATTTGTTTTTGTTTCTGAGGTGGATGGTTAGTGTGGAGGTTCAAAAGGAGGGTTCATGGATGAGGGTGTGAGACGCATTTTGTTTGGTATTTTGTATATCCCTCCTCTCTTCCTCCATCCCTCTCCCACCCTCCCTCCCTCTCCCACCCTCCTACCCTCCCACCCCCCCACCCTCCCACCCTCCTCACCCACCATCCCCCTCCACCCACCCACCCTCACCTGAAGCTTCTGCCGAAGGGTGACGATAGTGGCTGCCTGGCGGGCGTGCTCCTGGCGATGGGCGTCCAGCTGGCGCGTCAGTTCCGTCACGCGGGCGTCCTTCGAGGACCCGGCAGCGAGGGCGTCCCTCACCTGCTGTTCCAGGCGCTCCACCTTGACCGTCATGGCAGCTAAGTCGCTCCGTAGGGCTTCTTCAGCGTCGCCTCCGCGGACCTGGTGGGGGAAGGGGGTTGGGTGGTTGGGGGTGGGGGTATGGGGGGGTTGGGGTGGTAGGGTGGTAGGGTGGTATGGGGGGTATGGGTAGGGGGTATGGGGGGTTGTGGTAGGGTGGTAGGGTGGGTATGGGGGTAGGGTGGTTGGGGGTAGGAGGGGAGGGGGGTATGGGGGGAAGGGGGTTGGGTGGTTGGGGGTAGGAGGGGAGGGGGTATGGGGGTGTGGGGTATGGGGGTGGGGGGAAGGGTGGTAGGGGGGGTATGGGGAAGGGGGGTATGGGGGTAGGAGGGGAGGGGGAGTGGTGGTAGGGGGGTTGCAGGTATGGGGGTTGGGTGGTAGGGGTGGTATGGGGAATGGGGGTATGGGGGGAAGGGGGTTGGGTGAGGGGGAAGGGGGGTTGGGGTAGGAGGGAAGGAGGTATGGGGGAAGGGGGTATGGGGTTAGGGGGGTAGGGTGGTATGGGGGTAGGGGGTATGGGGGGAAGGGGGTAGGGGGAAGGAGGAAGGGTAGTATGGGGGTATTGGGGGTATGGGTGGTAGGGGGAAGGGGGAAGGGGGTTGGGTGGTTGGGGGTGGGGGTAGGGGGTATGGGGGAGGGGGTATGGGGGTTGGGTGGTATGGGGGTGTGGGGTATGGGGGAAGGGGTTAGGGTATGGGGTATGGGGGAAGGAGGTATGGTAGAAGGGGGTATGGGGATAGGGGGTATAGGGACAGGGGGAAGAGGGTATGGGAGTATGGGGGAAGGAGGTATGGTAAAAGGGGGAAGTGGGTAGGGGGTATGGGGAAGGGGGAAGGGGGTATGGGGGTAGGGGGTAGGGGGTAGGTGTAGGGGGCAAGGGGAGGGGGTGGTGGTGTTAGTATGCTTTGGGGCTGACTTATTGTTGGGATAATCTCTTTCTTTCTTTCTCTTTTTTTTCTGAATTTCTTTTTTCTTCCACCCTTTTTTTTCTCTCTCTCTTTTTCTCTCCTTTCCTCTCTTTCTCTCTTTCGTTCTACATTTCTCTCTCTCTCTCTTCTATCTATCTATCTATTTATCTCTCTATCTATCTATCTATCTATCTCCTTCATTCATCTATCTATTTCTTTCTATCTATCTATTCATCTCTCTCTCTCCCTTTCTCTCTCTCTTTCTCTCTCTCTCTCTCTCTCTCTCTCTCTCTCTCTCTCTCTCTCTCTCTCTCTCCCTCTCTCTTTCTCTCTCGCTCTCTCTCTCTCTATATATATATATACTAGATTGACTGTTGTAATTAATAATAAAAATAAGTATAATAACAATCATAATAATGATGATGATAATGATAATGATAACAATTATGATAATAATGATAATGAAAATAATAATGATAATAATGATAGCAAGAAGGATAACACTAATAATATTAATGATAATAAAAATAAAGATTATAATTAATAAATAATAATCATGATAGATATATAATAATCATAATTAGTAT
>BOPN01001046.1:257177-277177 GCA_017312705.2 Penaeus japonicus
GGGTGGATAAGGAGGGAGGAGGAGGAGGGTGTGGATAAAGGGAAGGGGTGGATAAGGAGGGGGAGGGGGTGGGAGGGAGAAGGAGGAGGAGGGATAGGAGAAGGGGGTTGGATAAGAAAGGGAGGAAGAGGAGGGGTAGGAGGAGGAGGGGTGAATAAGGAGGGGGGAGGAGGAGGAGAAAGAGGAGGAGAAGGAGGAGGAAAAGGAAGGGGAGGAGGAAGGGGAGGAGGGGTGGATAAGGAGGGGGAGGAGGAGGAGGGGGAGGGGGGGAGGAGGAGGAGGGGGTGGATAAGGAGGGGGAGGGGGAAGGGTAGGAGGAGGATGAGAAGGAGGAGGAGGAGGAGAAAAAAGGAGGGGGAGGGGGAGGGGGACGGTGTGGATAAGGAGGGGGAGGAGGAGGAGGAGGAGGATAAGGAGGGGGAGGAGGGGGAGGAGGGAGAGGGGAAGGATAGAGTATTATTTTGATGGTGAAATGTATTGTTAATATGTGCATGTACGTAAGTGTACGTATATATATATATATATATATATCTGTGCGTGTGTGTATATTCATATACATGCATGCGCGTATGAAAACAAAAACAAAACGCATATAACACACGCTTAAAAAACAAAAAAACAACAACAAAAAAAAACTACACCATCAACCATATTTCCGGTATCCCATATACCACAATAAAAAAAATACAAACAAAACCAGCAATAAAAAAAGAAGAAGAAGGAAAAAAACAAAAAACTCACACTCGGCTCTACATCAGTACACGGAGACCAGTCGTGGGGCGAGGTCGTCGTTATAGGCTGAACAGGGTCGCGTAGTTGCACAGATGAGCTGCCGATGCTACCCACACCGTTGCCTGAAGTCTGGACACCTGTGGTTGAACAGGTGTGTTGTTTTGTTTTAGTTTAGTAAGGGGGGGGAGGTTGTATGAAGAATCTGTTTGTTTGTCTTTCTCTCTCTCTGTCTCTTTCTCTCTCTGTCTCCGTCTCTGTCTTTTCTCTCTCTGTCTCTTTTTTTTCTCTCTCTCTGTCTCTTTGTCTCTTCTCTCTGTCTCTGTCTATTTCCATCTCTCTCCCTCTTTCTTCTTCTCTTTCTCTCTCTCTCTATTTGCCTGACTCTCTCTCTCTCTCTTTGTCTCTTCTCTCTGTCTCTGTCTATTTCCATCTCTCTCCCTCTTTCTTCTTCTCTTTCTCTCTCTCTCTATTTGCCTGAATGCCTTTCTCTCTGTGTCTCTGTCTCCGTCTCTGTCTAAGTCTCTCTCTCTTTCTCTCACTTTTTCTCTCTTTCTTTTTCTCTCTCTTACTAATCTGTCTGGCTGGCTGGCGCTCTCTCTCTCTCTCTCTCTCTCTCTCTCTCTCTCTCTCTCTCTCTCTCTCTCTCCCCTATCTATCTATCTCTCTTTTCTACTTCTTTAATTCTGCCTTCGAACTGACGTCACACAGAGCCAGTCGCGGTCCCTTTCCTCCCTCGTACTCACCCACCATTCGCTGGATGACCGTCTGTGAGCTGGATTGCGTGGATGTCGTCGAAGCAGACGAAGTGGATGCGTAGTGGACTGCTCCCACACCTCCACCTCCACCACCTCCACCACCTCCTCCTCCCCCTCCACCGACGGTTGTAAAAGATGAGTTGCTTTCCCGACTGACTTCCTCGGTGGAGCTTTCGCGCCGGAATACCGACATGGTCGAGAGACGTCCGAGAGAACCCAGCCTGGAGTCCGTCGTCCCTTCGGCCACGGCCTCCTGACGCCGCAGGGTGTTGGTGGCGGCGAGGACCGACACCGACCACGTGGCTCTGGAGGCGTCCCCTTCGCCCTGTACCTCCTCCGTCTCCTTCAGGGCGAGGAAGGACGTGAGGGACGTGAGAGAGATCCGGCAAGTGATGGTGGAAGAGGGACGTCGACGCCTTCTGCAGGAGGTGCGGTCGAGGGCGTTTCTCCCCGGCGTGATGGTGAGGGCATCAAGGTGTCTTTAGACGGGGGTTCGAATGGGGGAGTTCGAAAGGGCGTCTCGGGAGAGGTTCGAAACGAAGGAAGTCCTTGTTAAGTTGCTTTAACTTCGGATCCTTCTGTAGGACATATCGACAGCAACCATTAGCAAATACGACTCTCTCGAAGTATTATCAAACAAATAAACAAACAAACAAACAAACACAAACGGGGTAATAAAACTACTCAGTTTCTAGAATCTCAAACATATCTATATCAACTTCTCTACCGACCTTATTATAACGAAGCACTTGATTAAAGGGAAGGTTTTGTATTCCATGTGATTTGGTACAAGGCTTCTTGATTCGGGAAATTATACATGCACACACGCAAGCACACACACACACACACACACGTATATATAACAAACGCACACACACGTACGCGAGAAGACCAGAGAAAAGAAGAGAGAGAGAGAATGAGAGAAAGATAGAGAGAGAGAGAGAGAGAGAGAGAGAGAGAGAGAGAGAGAGAGAGAGAGAGAGAGAGAGAGAGAGAGAGAGAGAGAGAGAGAGAGAAAGAGCTGAAGAAATAGAAAGTAAAGAAGGGGACTATAGGAGTAAAACATCAAGAAAAAAAGAAAGAAAAAATAAAAAAAGAAGAGAGAAATGCGTGCATGTGTGTGTCCGCGTGTATGTGCGTGTGCATGTGCAATTGTGCATGTGCATGTGCGTGTGCGTGTGTGTGTGCGTGTGCATGTGCATGTGCGTGTGTGTATAAGGAGATAATAAAAACGCATCAATCCAACGAGAGGAGCGATGCAACAAGGACCGAGTCAAGCAAAAACACGATAGAATCAACGTAAATAGAAATAATTGGTTTCGCCGTTGCAAGGGAAGGAAGGAAGGAGAGGGAGGGGGGGAGGATGATGAGGAGGAGGGAGGGGTGGGATAGGGGAGAAAAGAGAAACGAGGGGAGAGGAAAGGGGAAAGAGGAAGAAAGGGAAAGAGAGGTAGAGGCAGAGGAGAAAGAGGGGAAGAGGCAGAGGAAGATGGGAAAGAGAGGCAGAGGAAGAGGGGAAAGAGAGGCAGAGGCAGAAGGGAAAGAGAGGCAGAGGCAGAGGAATAAGGGAAAGAGAGGAAGAAGGGAAAGAAAGGCAGAGGAAGAGGGGAAAAGAGGTAGAGGCAGTGGAAGAGGGGGAAGAGAGGGAGAGAAAAAGGGGAAGTCAGCTAATCACGGCTCCCCTCGAGACAGATCGAAGGGATGGGGTGGTTTCGACACAAGTTAACGTCGTTTGGTTTTGCAGTCTGTGGTTTGTGTGAAGAGAGAGAGAGAGAGAGAGAGAGAGAGAGAGAGAGAGAGAGAGAGAGAGAGAGAGAGAGAGAGAGAGAGAGAGAGAGAGAGAGTGAGAGAGAGAATAATAGATAGAGGACAAGGAAAATAGAGAGAAAAAAGAACGAGAGATAGAGGAAGAGAAAGCGAAAGAGAGAGAAAAAAAGAATAAGAGAGAGAGAGAGAAGAAGAAGAAGAGACAGAGAGGAGAAGAGAGAAAGAGACAGAGAGAAAAGAAGAAGAAACAGAGACAGAGAGTAAGAAAACAGAACGAAACCAAAATGAAAGGAAGACACAGGAAACGAGTAACAAACAAACAAACACACACACACACACAAGCAACAACAGCAGAAACCAGGATAAAAATGTCAATAAAAAGCACAACGTTTGCAATCGTTGACATGACACTGACGTCATCATCCTGACAGCGTAGTGAAGGTAGACATTATAGGAAAATGAGATGCACGCAGAATCTCCAACCATCAAATTATTTTCGAATTAAGTTGCTTTTCTGGATTTCGTATTAAGTCTTATATTTGTCGGATTAGATTCGTCATATTTTTGCAGGATTGGATTATTTTTTTGTTTGTTATGTATTAAATCGGTTTGTTTTTCTTTAATTTTATGTATTTTTTATTTTTTTATTTACCGAATGGCTTGTCTTGAATGTGAAAGTGTATATTGTGATTGTTAAAAATGATTTATATGCTTGTTTTATTGGCTTTATACAGATGTGATAGCTAATTGCAGAGTGACTGAACTTGATTAAGTCATTAGTTTACCTTTTAATTTAATGTATATATAATCAACATGTCTAATCAAAAGAAATTTCTAACTGAATTTGTGTCATTATTAAGTATCCTTTTATTACGCGCGTAATTATTTTTTAAGTTTCTATGCTTATTATTATTTTTTTTCTTAAATCCACTAAGCCTATTTGAATTGATTGTTTATCCCTTTAGTTAACAAACAATTATTTTTTTTTCTTTGAATAACTCCAAACGAGTATAAAACCTTGACATGAGAATCCAGTCACTAGAAATTAGATTTAAAAGACAGAAACCAAAAATGTTAATATCGACGTTATACCCCCAAAATTACCTTACTATTAAAAGGTAAAGATCTTACATCATCTATGACCTTTTTACCGTTTTTACCTTATTATATTGACTGGAGCCCCCCCCCACCCCACCCTCCACCCACACCAGTATCTAATTTCCCCTTTATATCACCCCTCGTTCGTAAGAACACTCTTCCTCTACGAATATCTTGGTGTTTACATTATCTATATAGACGTAATGCAAACTTCCCCCCGAGAGATCAGCTGTTCAAACACAGACATCACACAGGTAGCCTAGACGAACCTTGAGAAAATAAAATCTTTTAATTCTCTTTACCTTCTTCGGCGATGCTAATCCTTCTTAAGAAAGTCCAAGAGTAAATAAATATTCTCACGGTATTTTCACCCACAGCGGCGATCTTCCTCACACACGATATGCGTCGGCGGGACGTGTTTTAATATGAACACGCGGGGGACACCAGAGCTCATGGCCCCGCGGGGAGCGTGGCGTCAGCGTCATAGCAACGGTTTCCATAGCGACCGTTGCTAAGGCTGGCGAACAGCTGGGAGTGAGCATGCGCGAGTTTGAGATGTGATGCAAATTAATCTTGATTTAATAGGTTTATTGTCGTATTTTCGATTAACTTTGTTTAGTATGGTTGAAAATTTTTGTTTTCTATTGTTTTCGCTTTTGTTTTTTTTGCTGTCCATTGTGTTGGATATGTTTGTTTATATTAAATCAAACTGTACGTAAAAACGATCATTATATCAAAGTTATTTACTATATACACAATCACTGAGAACTGAATAAATAAATACGGAATAAGATTAAAAAAACAATAAAAACAATAAAAACAAAAGAAATTACGCACACAAAAAAAAACATAACATAACACAAACATTTTGTAACTGTTTTTGCTTATGCTTTATCATCAACAATCATTTTAATATCAAACATCACATTATTACATAAACATGAGGTTTTAGACAAACAAACAAACAAACAAAAAATCTAAATAATCATGAAAATTACAAACCTTAACACAAGGAAAAACATGCGACAGGAAACGATAAAGTTTTATCTACGAAATTAAGGGAAAAAATCGCTATGTTTCCATTAAAAATGATAAGTGTCATGTAGATAATAATGAATAGATAAATAAACAGTCGAAATTTTGAAATTTCGTTCCTTATCGTTTTCGAAATGAGATGAAAAAAAATTATTGTCATCTGATATTTATTTTTCAAATTGATTCAATTTATAGCAAATATTGTTTGGATTATGTGTTATTATATTTGGAAAAAGGGATGTTCTTTTGTTTATTGTCATGTTTAAAACCACTTCAGAAGTGCATGACGTCTTCCTTTCTCTTTCTCTCTCTCTCGCTCTTTCTTTCTTTCTTTGTTTCTGTCTCTTCTCTTTCTTTCCCTCTTTCTCTCTCTTTCTCTCTCTCTCTTTGTTTCTCTCTCTCTCTTTCTTTCTCTTTCTCTTTTTCTTTCTCTCTTTCTTTCTTTCTTTCTCTCTCTCTCTCTTCTCTCTCTCGCTCTCTCTCTCTCTCTCTCTCTTTCTTTCCTTCTTCCTCCCTCCCTCTCTCTCTCTCTCTCTCTCTCTCTCTCTCTCTCTCTCTCTCTCTCTCTCTCTCTCTCTCTCTCTCTCTCTCTCTCTCTTTCTTTATTCATCAAGAGACGAGGGCATATGCGCCATTTTAAGGTCAACAATCCTAGTTCTTAGAAATAATACTCATATATTTCAATCTTATTTATTTATTTATTAGCAATTGGAACAATGAGTTAATTCAGTATTTCACATAAATACTGCTATACATATATTTTTTTCACTGTATAAGCATTCATCCTACCCACACTGCCATGACTCTATAATACTCATTATTAATCAATTCAACAATTCTTCATAGTATTTAGTATCTCAAACAAATCATTGTTAACCATTTTTTCAATACATAAACATCAATTCTGCAATATCATGGATACATATAATTAATTACATCCATACAATGTAATCCTTTCATGCTTATTACAGTGAGTGTAAATATAAAGGTGTATAAAGGTATAAAATCGTCCCTGACCTTATAAGGAGGTTGTACTATACAGTAAGATTCCCTTTGAAATACCCGCATTATCTTGTCTTATCTTAGTAATATCATTGTTGGTTATTTCTTCTATGTTTTCTTGGTTTTCTTTGTTTGTTTCTTTCTGTTTGTTGTTCTCTTTTTATCTCTCTCTCTTTTTTCGAATTCTGTTTATTTCTCTCTCTCTCTCTCTCTCTCTCTCTCTCTCTCTCTCTCTCTCTCTCTCTTTCTATTTCTCTGAGATTTTTCTTTCTCTTGTTTTCTTTCTTTTCTTTCTCTTTCTCTTTCTCTTTCTCTTTCTCTTTCTCTCTCTCTCTCTCTCTCTCTCTCTCTCTCTCTCTCTCTCTCTCTCTCTCTCACTTTCTGTCTATTCTTCCCATCACTTTATTATTATTATAATTATCAAGATCATTATAACCATTGTTATTGACACATATGTATATACCCCCTATCTCCCTTTCCCCCAACCCCACTCCACTCTCCCCACCCCTCCCCCACCCCACTCTCCCTCTCCCTCCCCTCCCTTCCCCCCACCTCTACCCCCACACCCACCCCCACACCCACCCTCCTCCTAACCTACAGGATATCTTTCCCCTCCCCCTCCCCTCCCTCCCCCACCCTACCCCCCTCTCACTCCTCCACCTCCCTCTCCCCCACCCTACCCCCCTCCCTCTCCCCCCTCCCATCCCCCAACCCCTCCCACTCCTCCCCCTCTCCCACCCCCACCCCTCCCAACCCCCACCCCACTCCTCCCCCTCTCCCACCCCACTCTCCCTCTCCCACCCCTCCCTTCCCCCACCCAACTCTCCCCACTCTCCCTCTCTCTCCCCTCCCTTCCCCCAACCCCCTCCTCCTCCTCTCCCACCCCACTCTCCCTCCCTTTCCCCCAACCCCCTCCCCACCCCCTCCCCAACCCCACTCTCCCACCCCCACCCCACTCTCCTTCTCCCACTACATCCCCTCCCCTACCCCTACCCCACCCCCAACCCCCACCCCACTCCTCCCCCTCTCCCTCCCTTGCCCCACTCCATCCCCTCCCTCTCCACCCCTCCCAACCCCCACCCCACTCTCCCTTTCCCCCACTCCTACCCTACCACCCACCCTACCCCCCCTCCCATCCCCCCCACCCCCAACCCCCACCCCCTCTCCCCACCCCCTACCCTCTTCCCAACCCACAGGATATCATTCCCAGAGAGATTACAAGCTCAGCTGTTGCTCCCGAGAGTCACTTGCTGGCAGGATCTTGGCTGTGCTCGCCTGACTTCCTTCAAGGAGTCTGACCTCCTCCTTCGGCGTCTCAGGAGAGGGGGCAGCTCCGTCCTGCTCTTCTGTGGGAAGGGTAATCGGAATATTTATCTTTGGGACTGGTCTTGAGTATTAGCATTATCGTTTTTTTTTTTTTTTTTTTTTGTATATTATTATTGTCATTGTTATGTGTATATATTTTATTTTTTTCATTTTTGTTGTTATTGTTGTTATTATTATCATTACTATTAGTATTATTATCATTATTATTATTATTATTATTACCATTATCATTATCATTATCATTATCATTATCATTATCATTATCATTATTATTATTATTATCATTATTATCATTATTATTATTATTATTATTATTATTATTATTATTATTATCATTATCAATATTGTCATCCATTGAAAGAAAATTATCTCAATTCCAATACAAACACAATATCTTAGAAACATAAACATCCTTAAAAAATCCTTAAAAACTTCCTAAAAGAAAATCCTTAACAAGATCTTTTAAAGACTCCTTTAAAAATCCATTAAAAGACTCCTTCAAAAATCCTTTAAATCCTTTAAAAACTTAAAAGCTTCCCAATCTATATATATATATAAAAAAACAAAAACAAAAAAAAAAACGAACTTCCTCACCTTTCCTAGTAACCGGTTTCTCAGGAAACGTTCTCGATAAGACAACGTGGGCGGCCAGGAACAGGAAGGCATAGACGCCCACGCCCACGCCCATGACGAAGAACGCTCTCCACCCATTCATGATGTGGAAGAGCCAGCCGCCCATTAGTCCACCTAAACCATTCGCTGTGGAGAATTATTTATTTATTTATTTATTTTTCACAACAATAACACACACACACACGCATATATATATGTATATATATATATATATATATATATATATATATATATATATATATATATATATATATATATATATATACATATCATATATTTTGTCCTTCTTTCTTCTTTCGTCTTGTTTTCAACTTGTTCAACATGGATACTTCATATATAAATGTGTGTATTTGTCTATGGATATATATATATATATATATATATATATATATATATATATATATATATATATATATATATAAATATATATATATATATATATATATATATATATATATATATATATATATATATATATATATATATATATATGTGTGTGTGTGTGTGTGTGTGTGTGTGTGTATATATATATGTATATATATATATATATGTATATATATATATGTATATGTATATATATATATATATATATGTATATATATATATATATGTATATATATATATATATATATATATATATATATATATATATATGTATATATATACATATATAATTATATATATATATATATATATATATATATATATATATATATATATATATATATATATATATTATATCCATAGACAAACACACTCATTTATATATGAGTTATCCATGTTGAACAAGTTGAAAACAAGACAAAGAAAGGAAACCGGAAACCTCATGAATATGTCAAAAGGCTTTATGTTGTTTATTCTTGTGTTTCCTGTGTTTTCATTTGTTATTTTGTTTTCTCTTTGCTTAGGAGCAAGAAATATATTCTGACAATTCAAAGAAAGAAAGAAAAAAATGCGTCGTTAACCTACACGGGAAAAGTCTTGGTCATATTTGATAAGCAAAAATACTGTCTATTTATCTATCTATTTATCTATTAAATTTAAGAACTGATAGGCTGTGGTATTTCTTTTAAGTATGATAGATAAATAGATAGATAAAGCGTGTATGTGTGTGTGTGTGTGTGTGTGTGTGTGTGTGTGTGTGTGTGTGTGTGTGTGTGTGTGTGTGTGTGTGTGTGTGTGTGTGTGTGTGTGTGTGTGTGTGTGTGTGTGTGTGTGTGTGTGTGTGTGTGTGTGTATGTGTGTGTTTGTGTCTATTGGCATTTGCCTGTACGTATGCATACGCGTATACACATACGTACATACGCATACCAATTCGTGCTTACATGCACATCCATTCCTACAAAAAAAAAAAACACACACACACACATCACATCAACCCTCCCCCCAACCCCCCAACCCCCCCATCATCAACAAACACCACAACAAACCGAAAAAACACAAACACACGCACCACAGTGTAGAGAAGACCCGAATATCGCTTGCACGGTCGCCTCAGCCCCTGGAGGAGTCACGCTATTTGCATACATCGTGGCACAGCCGAGACTCAGGGAGAAGGAGACTCCATGCAGCATCTCCACGGGCAGGAACCACCAGGGGTTGGTGACGCAAGCATACAAGCTGAACCGCAAGGCGAACCCCAAGAGGGAGACGAAGAGAGCGTTGCTGTATCCGAGCTTCTGGATGATGCGACCTGCGGAACGGGTTGGTGGGGTCAGAGGGGTTGGGGTGGGGGGGGGGGTGGGGGTGGGGGGTTAGAGTATGTAATGTACTACGATATCAATACGGATAACTAATAGATAAACAAACAAACAAGCAAACTATCAAAACAAATAAATAGCTGTTCTATACACCCCATCCCAGCCCCCCCCCAGCCCCTCCAGCTCCCTCTAGCCCCCTCCAGCTCCCCCTCCAGTCCCCACCAACCCCCGCACCCCCTCCAGTCCCCACCAACCCCCGCACCCCCTCCAGCCCCCCTCCAGTCCCCTAGCCCCGCCCCCACCAACCCCCTCCCTGCTCCCCCTCCAGCCCTTCCAGCCCCCCTCCCAGCCCCACCCCCGCACCCCCCTCACCAACCCCCCTCCCAGACCACCCCACCCCCTCCCAACCCCACCAACCCCCAGTCCCCCCCTCCACCCCACCCCCACCATCATCCTCCACCCCCACCCCTCCAACCAACCCCCACCCAACCCCCCTACACCCCACCGCACCCACCTCTTCACTCCCCACCAACCACGAAACCCCCTCACAACCCCCTCCAGACCCCCCCCTCTACCCAACCCTCCAGCCCCCACCACCAACCTGCCTGTCCCTCCCCACACCCCACCTTCCCCCCGTACCAACCCCCACCAACCCCCTCCACCCCCAACCCCACCACCACCCTCCTCACCCCAACCCCCTCACCAGTCCCCCACCCAACCCCCTCAACCTAACCCCCCACCTCACCAGTCAAGAAGAAACACGGGACCTCCGACAGAAGACACTGAACCCCCAGCAGGAGTCCTTGCAGGAGTTTCAAGTAATCGAAGCTAGGATCCCACAATCCTGCAGTGTCTTCCACTAGGAGGAAGTGGAACGTCCACACCATTCCACTGGACATTCCTAGGACCACGGTTGTTATCTGGAGTCAGAGGTGGAGCGGGTTGTGTAAGGATAGTGGTGATGATGATGATGATGATGATGATGATGATGATGATGATGATAGTAAGGATAATAATTATGATAATGATGAGGTCAGAGGTGGAGCGGGTTGTGTAAGGATAGTGATGATGATGATGATGATGATGGTGATGATGATGATAGTAACGATAATAATAATGATGATGATGATGATGATGATGATGATAGTGATGATGATAGTAAGGATAATAATTATGATAATGATGAGGTCAGAGGTGGAGTGGATTGTGTAAGGATAGTGATGATGATGATGATGATGATGATGATAGTGATGATAGTAATGATAATAATTATGATAATGATAAGAATGATGGTAATAGTGACAATGATGATAACAATTGTGATGGTAACGATAAAAATAACAACAATAATGATAATGATAATAATAATGATCATGGTAATTAGTAAATATAATATGAATAATAAGAATAAGAATAACAAAAATAACAATAATAAGAATAATAAGAATAACAATAACGATGATAATAATATAATGATGATGATGATGATAATAATAACAATAAAGATGAAGATAATAACAGCAACAACAATAATAAAAACAATAACAATAACATTAATAAGCAAAATAATAACCGACCGATCCTATAAGTAGGCCTATGCTCGTTAAAATGATTACTTGTAGAAAAAGGAAAAGAAAGGAAGAAAGAAAGGAAGAGAGAAAGGAAGAAAGAAAGAAAGGAAGAAAGGAAGAAAGAAAGAAAGGAAGAAAGGAAGAAAGGAAGAAAGAAAGAAAGGAAGAAAAGGAGAAAGAAAGAAAGAAAGTAAGAAAGGATCTAAGGGGAAAATAATCCAAACCTAACCCAAACCTACAAAAAAAAAGGAAAACAAATACGAAAATCATTAAAAAAAAGGGGGAAAAAAATCCAAAAATAATAAAAATAAAAAAGGGGAAAAAAAAATCCAAAAATACTCCAAACCGCACCAACGTCAGAATAACCATGGGCCTCTTGAAGACCTGTGCCACTTCCGCCTTCGAGAGCTTCTTCTCCGGAACCGAGAACCGAAGGCGCGCGATCACGCCCACGTCGAGGGACAGGAAGACGACGACCATGATGTGCACAGGCAGGTAGTCCTTCTGGGGGAGGTCCTACAGGTGGGGGAAGGAAGGAAGGAGGGGAGGAGGGGGAGGGTGAGGGGAGGGGGAGGAGGTGGAGGGGGGAGGGGGAGAGGGGGTTAGGAGGTGGGGGAGTAGGAGGGGGATGTGGGATGGGGGAGGTGGAGGTGGAGGTGGGGAGGTGGGAGGTGGTGGGAGGGATGTGGGGGAGGGGGAGGTGGAGGTGGGGAGGTAGGGAGGAGGGAGGTTAGGAGGTGGTGGGAGGGAGGGAGTAGGGAGGTGGTGGTGAGGGGAGGTTGGTAGGTGGGAGGTGGGAGGTGGTGGGGGAAGGTGGGGGGAGGTGGGGGGAGGTGGGAGGTGAGGTGCAGGGAGGGGGGGAGGTGGGAGGTGGTGGGAGGTGGGGGGAGGAGGTGGTGGTGAGGGAAGGGGAGGGAGAGGTGGGGGATGGGGGAGGTGGGTGAGGGAGTAGGAGGGGGATGTGGGGAGGTTGGGAGGTGGTGGAGGGTGAGGGGGTTAGGAGGTGGGAGGGGAGGTGGGAGGTGGTGGTGGGAGGTGGGGGAGGGGGAGGTGGTGGTGAGGGGAGGTGGGAGGTGGTGGGAGGTGGGTGAGGGGAGGTGGTGGGAGGTGGTGGTGAGGGGAGGTGGTGGTGAGGGGAGGTTGGGAGGTGGGAGGTGGTGGTGAGGGGAGGTGGAGGAGGGAGGAGGGAAGGGGAGGGGGAGGAGGGAGGAGGGAAGGGGAGGTGGGAAGGAAGGAGGGAGGTGGTGGTGGGAGGTGGTGGTGGTGGGGGGATATGGGGGGGAAGGTTAGGAGGAGGAGGGGGTGGGAGGAGGGGGTGGGAGGTGGGGGTGGGAGGTGGGAGGTTGGAGGTAGGGGAGTAGGAGGGGGAGGGGAGGTGGGGGGAGGTGGTGGTGGGAGGTGGGAGGGAGGAGAGAGGAGGGAGGAGAGAGGAGGAGGTGGTTAGGTGGTGGAGGAAGATGTGGAGAGAGGGTTAGGGAAAGGGGAGGAGGAGGAGGAGGAGGAGGAGGAGGAGGAGGAGGAGGAGGAGGAGGAGGAGGAGGAGGAGGAGGAGGAGGAGGAGGTGGGGGGAGGAGGTGGGAGGTGAGGGGAGGTGGGAGGAGGAGGTGGAGAGGGGGTTAGGAAAAGCGGGAGGAGGAGGAGGAGGTGGAGGAGGAGGAGGAGGTGGAGGAGGTTGGAAGAAGGAAAAGCGGGAGATGGAGGATGAGGATGAGGAGTAGGAAGAGGAGGTGGAGGAGGAGGTGGAATGGAGATGGAGGAGGGTTGAGAAGGGAGGAAGGGGTTGGGGAGGAGAAGGATGAGGGTAGGAAGGGAGGGAAGGGAAATGGAGATATAGGGTAAGAAGTGAGAAAAAAAAGATAAATACAATATGCAACAACACTAAAACAAAAATATATCAAGAATAATAATCCAAAAAACAATATTCAATAAAAAAATATATCATAAACACCTAAATCCTACCCTTAACAAAAGTAATACCAATAACACATGGATAATAACAAATAATAAATTAATAACAATGCCAATATCAGTTAATAACAGCCAGCATGATAATAATTACCCCAAACTAGGACTTAATTACAAAAAAAAAGAATGAAATACCTATAAAAAGTTAAATTCTATGAAAAAATACGTATAAAAAGTTAAATTATATGAAACACTACCTAAAAAAAGTTAAATCTATGAAAAAAATAAAAATAAAATACGTATAAAAAATTAAGATGTATGAAAAAAAGTAAAAACAAACAAACAAACATATATACATATAATACCTATAAAAAGTTAACATTAATGAAAAAATATATATAAAATAAAATACCTATAAAAACTAAAAATTAAAAATCAGAGTTAAATTACCTCTTCATATCACTGTAACGAACCTTAGAATACCAATCGACCAGCGCTCCGCCGATCACAGCTGTGACACCATAACTCACTGTACCCCAAAGTCGCTGTAACCCGTATTTGTGGGGTTTGTCTCCTGTGGGGGGAGGGAGGAGGGGAGAGTGGGGGGAGAATAAAGATATATGTTTGTATAGATATATGTGTGCGTATGCATATATGTATAGCTAATTTATATATATAGAAGACGAGGCAGATGAGGAGAAGGAGGAAGAAGAGGAGGAGGAGGAGGAGGAGGAGGAAGAGGAGGAGGAGGAAGAGGAGGAGGAGGAAGAGGAGGAGGAGGAGGAGGAGGAGGAGGAGGAGGAGGAGGAGGAGGAGGAGGAGGAGGAGGAGGAGGAGGAGGAGGTGGAGGAGGAGGTGGAGGAGGAGGTGGAGGAGGAAGAAGAAGAAAAAGAAGAAAAAGAAAAAGAAGAAGAAGGAGAAGAAGAATAGGGGAACAAGGTACAGAGTAGAAGGAGAAGGAGAAAGAGAAAGAGAAAGGAGAAACAGTAGACGTAGAGTGGAAGAGAGGAGAAGGAGGAGGAGGAGGAGGAGGAGGAGGAGGAGGAGGAGGAAGAGAAGGAGGAGGAAGAGGAGGAGGAGGAGGAGGAGGAGGAGGAGGAGGAAGAGGAGGAGGAGGAAGAGGAGGAAGAGGAGGAGGAAGAAGAAGAAAAAGAAGAAGAAGGAGAAGAAGAATAGGGGAACAAGGTACAGAGTAGAAGGAGAAGGAGAAAGAGAAAGAGAGAGGAGAAGAAGGAAGAGGAGCAGAAAGAGAAAAGATAAGAAGAGTGGAGGAAAAACAATAAGCAGAAATATCAGAAAGCTAACCAATAGGAAAAAGAAAAAGAAAAAAACATAAAAACAACAACAAAACACAAACCCAGACCCCACTAAAAAAACAAAACAAATAAAAAACATTTTGATCATTTCCTTTTAAATTAATTTACTCAGTTTCAGATGTTAGTTAATCTCTGATAGAAGTTAAACAATATGAATTTTATCACATTAGAAATAAAAATTACCAAGCATCTAGAAACC
The DNA here is from genome assembly GCA_017312705.2 of Penaeus japonicus. Taxonomy (NCBI): domain Eukaryota; kingdom Metazoa; phylum Arthropoda; class Malacostraca; order Decapoda; family Penaeidae; genus Penaeus; species Penaeus japonicus. Next base: position 272,217 of record BOPN01001046.1, read on the forward strand.
TCAAAAAAAAAAAAAAATCTACTTACCAAGCATCTAAAAAAAGAAAAGAAAAAAAAAAAAAAAAAAAAAAAAAAAAATACCAAGCAAAAAAAAAAAAAAAAAAAAAAAAAAAAAAAGATAGATTAAAAAAATTCTACTTACCAAGCATCTGGAAACATATGGTCTCCTGCAGATCAAGTTGCACCATGAATGCACAGAACTGAATCAACAGGAGAAGAAACAGTGCCCAGAATTCCCCTCGGTGCACTAACTCATCAATTGGCAACACTGTTCATAGGGGAAGAAAAGTGTTACCAGATTTGTATCTTTCTGTAGAATTATCTGTCTTTTCTGTTCGTATATTTATCTATCTTTTCATCTGTTTGTTTATATCTTTTATGAGGTTGTGGTATCTATTTATCAGTTTGTCTTATCTCTGTATATTTATTGGTCTCTCTATCTATTTATCTATCTGTCCACCTATTTATCTATCTTTTTATCTGTTTGTTTATATCTTTTATGAGGTTGTGGTATCTATTTATCAGTTTGTTTTATCTCTGTATATTTATTGGTCTCTCTATCTATTTATCTATCTGTCCACCTATTTATCTATCTTTTTATTTGTTTGTTTATATCTTTTATGAGGTTGTGGTATCTATTTATCAGTTTGTTTTATCTCTGTATATTTATTGGTCTCTCTATCTATTTATCTATCTGTCCACCTATTTATCTATCTTTTTATTTGTTTGTTTATATCTTTTATGAAGTTGTGGTATCTATTTATCAGTTTGTCTTATATCTGTATATTTATTGGTCTCTCTATCTATTTATCTATCTGTCTGTCTATTTATCTATCTATCTATCTATAAATCTATCTATCTATCTGCCTATCTGTACATCTATAAACATTGGATTTTGAACTTGACATATAAACATTTTAACTTATTTATTTTGTAGTTTTTGTTACTCACTCTCTTTATCATGCATTCCTCTTGCACACTCTCCTTCGTGCAGATGCAAAGTCCCATTGTTGATATTGCTACAGTTACTGATGTCAGGAGCGATGTCAGAAGAGGTGTTGTTGAGAATGATGTCAGGAGCGGTGTCAGCTATGATGTCAGGAGCGATGCCCTTAGTGATGCCATTAGTGATGCCATTAGTGATGTCAGGAGTGATGCCATTAGTGATGTCAGGAGAGGTGTTGTTGAGAATGATGTCAGGAGCGGTGTCAGCTATGATGTCAGGAGCGCTGTCGTTAGTGGTGTTCGAAGCCATGCCATTAGTGATGTCACTAGTGATGCCATTAGTGATGCCATTAGTGATGCCATTAGTAATGCCATTAGTGATGTCAGGAGAGGTGTCAGGAGTGATGTCAGGACACCAGTAGATCCCAGTCAGCGACCCTCCCAGCAAGACGACGGCCGTCAGGAATACGGCGCGGTGAGCTCTCAGGTAGTCAGCCACTGCCCCCGCTGACATCTTCACGAGAATGCTGGGAAGGAATTCGATTTATTATCATCATTATTATCATTATTATTAGTTTATCTATTTACTCCAAGGTTTTAGCAGATAAGGAATTTATGTTCGTTTTTTTGAACTATTATCTATTATTTTCTATTATTATTATTATTATTATTATTAGTTTATCTATTTACTCAAAAAGGTTTTAGCAGATAAGGAATTTATGTTCGTTTTTTGAACTATTATCTATTACTTTCTATTATTATTATTATTATTATCATTATTAGTTTATCTATTTACTCAAAAAGATTTTAATAGATAAGGAATTCGAGTTCGTTATTTTATCTATTTACTAACAAAACAAAAAAAAAATTATAATAGATAAGGGAAAGAGGTATGTGGAGAAGCATAATAGTTTTGATGCCAATATTGGTGTTAGATTTTTTTTTTTCTCTCTCTTTCTCTCTTTCTCTTTCTCTTTCTCTTTCTCTCTCTCTCTCTCTCTCTCTCTCTCTCTTTCTCTCTCTCTCTCTCTCTCTCTCTCTCTCTCTCTCTCTCTCTCTCTCTCTCTCTCTCTCTCTCTCTCTCTCTCTCTCTCTCTCTCTCTCTCTCTCTCTCTCTCTCTCTCTCTCTCTCTCTCTCTCTCTCTCTCTCTCTCTCTCAAACTAATTCTAATTACAAATTTTAATTAATTTCAGACAGAAGTTGACTAATTCCGCTTATTTATATATTTTTAAATCATCTTATTGCTGCGAAGTGGGTTATTTCATTTTCAATTAATTTACTCAGTTTTAGATTTTAGTTAATCTCAGATAGAAGTAAACAAGATGAATGTCATTACATAAAAAAAGAAAGAAAGAAAAAGAAAAATAAAATCTTTCTATTTAATCTACTATTTGTCTACTGCTACTACTCCCTTTCCCTCTCTCCCTCTTTTCTATTCTCCCTCACCCACCCTACTTCCCTCTCCCTTCTTCTCTCCCTCACCCACCCTCCTTCCTCCCCTCCCTCACCCCTTCCTCCCCTCCCTCCTCCATCCCACCCTCACCCCCTTCCTTCCCCCCTCCTCCTTCTACCCTCCTCCTTCTACCCTTCCCTCCCTCACCCTTCCACCCTCATCCCTTCCCTCCTTCATTTCCTCTCCCTCCCCACCCTCCCCTTCCCTCACCCTTCCCTCCCACCCTCTTCCCTTCCTCACCCTTCCCCCCTCTTCCTTCCCCTTCCCCATTCCCCTCCCACCCTCCTCCCTCCCCCTTCCCCACCCTCCCTCTCTTCCCTCCCACCCTACCCCCCTTCCCCTCCCACCCTCATCCTTTCCCTCCCTCATTTCCTCACCCTCCCCACCCTCCCCTTCCCTCACCCTCCCTCCTTCCCTCACCCTTCCCCCCTCTTCCTTCCCCTTCCCCATTCCCCCCTCACCCACCCCCTTCCCCCCTCACCCACCCTCAAACACCCCCCTTTCCCCTCTTCCCTCCCACCCTCCCTTCCTTCCTTCCCTTCCCTCCCTCCTTCCCCCCTCACCCACCCTCCTCCCTTCCTTCCCCCTCCCTCCCCCCTCACCCTCACCCTTCCCACCCTCCCTTTCCCTCACCCTACCCCCTTTCCCCCTCAACCTCCCCCCTTCCCCCCTCAACCTCCCCCCTTTCCCTCACCCTTCCCCCCTCACCCACCCTCCTTCCCTCCTTTCCACCCCCCTCACCCTCACCCTTCCCACCCTCCCTTTCCCTCACCCTTCCCCCCTCACCCACCCTCACCCACACCCCTTCCCCCCTCAACCTCCCCCCTTTCCCTCACCCTTCCCCCCTCACCCACCCTCCTTCCCTCCTTTCCACCCCCCTCACCCTCACCCTTCCCACCCTCCTTCCCCCCTCAACCTCCCCCCTCACCCTCACCCTTTCCCTCCTTTCCACCCCCCTCACCCTCACCCTTTCCCTCCCTTTCCCTCACCCTTCCCCCCTCACCCACCCTCACCCACACCCCTTCCCCCCTCAACCTCCCCCCTTTCCCTCACCCTTCCCCCCTCACACACCCTACCCCCCTTCCCTTCCCTCCCTCCTTCCCTCCCTCCCTCCATCCCTCCCTCCCAATACCCACCTAGCGAAGGGCAGCACCGTCCATATGAGACCAACCATCTCGTTGTTCATTCCTTTTTGACGAGCGATCACGGTCAGAAAGGGCATCAACGGACCGGTGCCTGAGGGAAGAAAAAAGGGGAGGGGGGGGGATTAAATGACGAAGGAAAAGGCTTTGACTGAGGGAGGAAAGAGGAAAGGGGAGGGAGGGGGGGGGCATTAAATGACGAAGGAAAAGGCTTTGCGTGAGGGAGCAAAGAGGAAAGGGGAGGGGGGGGGGCATTAAATGAGGGGGGGGGGCATTAAATGACGAAGGAAAAGGCTTTGAGTGAGGGAGAAAAAAGAGGAAAGGGGAGGGGGGGGGGGGCATTAAATGACGAAGGAAAAGGCTTTGAGTGAGGGCAAAAAGAGGAAAGGGGAGGGGGAGACATTAAATGACGAAGGAAAGGCTTTGAGTAAGGGAGCAAAAGAGGAAAGGGAGGGAGAGAGGGAGCATTAAGCACTCGAGGGGGGGCATTAAATGACGAAGGAAAAGGCTTTGAGTGAGGGAGCAAAGAGGAAAGGGGAGGGGGGGGGGCATTAAATGACGAAGGAAAAGGCTTTGAATAAGGGAGCAAAGAGGAAAGGGGAGGGGGGGGGGCATTAAATGATGAAGGAAAAGGCTTTGAGTGAGGAAAACAGGGGGGGGGGGGGTTAAATGACGAAGGAATAGGCTTTGAGTGAGGAAAACAGGGGGGGGGGGGCATTAAATGACGAAGGAAAAGGCTTTGAGTGAGGGAGCAAAGAGGAAAGGGGAGGGTGATGAGGAAGAGGTGGGTTTGAGTGAGGAAAAAATGGGTGGGGGGGATTTAAATGATGAAGGAATAGGCTTTGAGTGAGGAAAAAAGCGGTGGACGTGGAGGAAGAGGTGGTTTTGAGTGAGGAAAAAACGGTCTTTGGTGATGACGAAAGAATGGGTTTAAGTAAGGAAACAACGACTTCTAAAGATGACGAAAAAATGGCTACGAGTGATGGAAAAAAAACGGCTTTGAGTGATTAATGAAGACGAAAAGACCAGCTTTGAATAACGAAAAAGCTGGATGAAAATGAAAAAATGTTTTTCAAGAAAGTAAACAAACGGATCTGTGGGAAAATAGATGGGACTTGATAAGGAAAAATAGAGCTTAAATTATGAAAACACGGTCGAAAAAGAAAGGTTTTTGATAAGGAAAAAAAAAAACGATTGTTAATGAAAAAAAAAAGTTTTTGAATGGTGGATAAAACGACTTTAAAAGACGAAAACATCTTTACTTGACGAAAACAACGCTTAAGAAAAAGAAAGAAAAAAAAAACTTTTAATAAAGAAAAAAAACAAAAAAAAACTCGACATATAAGAAAAAACGGTTTTTAAGAACGTAAAAACAGGTCTACATCTCTAACAATATTATCTTCTTTCCAAGTTCTTCAATT
>BOPN01001046.1:284677-287177 GCA_017312705.2 Penaeus japonicus
TCAGAACTGCCAGTCACATAATTTTCTTATTCTTTTATTTACTTTGTCAATTAAATCTTGATACCAATTGACTCAATCACCAAAATCAAACATGGCAACACGTCAATTCTCAACAAATTCTCAACAAACCTCCTATGAGCAACCAATGACTCACCAAAAGATGCAACATACTCCCATACTTCAAAACAAAAGAAAATCGCATCATATCCCAATCAACACGAACTCTAGATTAAAAAAAAACAGGTCAAGGTCGGTTAAAAAAAAAAAATTACCGTCATGAGGGTGTATTGTGAACTATGAGTCGATCTATTTCACCATAAGCACTAACTGCCTGAATATAGTGTCGTCTTTTCCTGTATGTTGCTCCGTCTGCTAGACCCGCACAGCGCCACATGAGGTTGTGCGGCGAAATGGGAAACTAATAATATTATTGGAACATTGGAAGGGTTTATGGCGAGTCTGCTGTGTTAAGTATTATTTCATTTTCTATTCCTTATGTTTGGATATGTTGGATTAAAGATGTGTAACATATGTATGGTGTGATCTATTTTTTAAGAGGTTAAATTCCACATCTTTGTTGTTTTACTTGGTTATGTTTATGTTCTTTTTAAAGTCTGGCTGTATATTCATGGATACGATCTCTGGAGTAAATATTTTGTTTACTTTCATGATAATTTGGGATAATGGCATGTTTTGACATTACTAATACATCACAGATATTGATATCATACGATCTAGAGGTAATATAATACAGTTAGATATATTAGGAGACAATAATACAATGTAATATCGTATTATTCAGTATAGCATATAGGATATGCTCTGCTGTATACGATAACACAACCACCTTTTAATTACTTAATTCGAACAAATCTTCGTTTAATTCATTCCATCACAACTAACGGTTCTTTGATGCCATTCAAATTTCCCGCCAAAATTCTATTAACAAGTGCATCTCAGGGATACCAACCTTACTAGGAAAAAAAGTACGTACCAACAAGGTATGGGTACCAACATTACTCTTGAGAACCGCACCCGAGACCAGATGGAGTTAAATGTTTAATTTTCAATAGAAAGATACTGTGAATATAAGAAAACTCAATGTGTCAAGTGAGATTTACACAAAGGAATAAGGCAAGTGTTTGTGATCTCAATTCTGAATTCACGTAATATGTCCTGCTTTGACACTAAACAACTATTATTCATCAGAAAACGATCATGTCAGGACATATGGAATATTATGGTGTCCTTATTAGATATTATTTGATAATTAAATGAAATTTTAGTGCAGAGACTTGAAATTTGTTGACTTTGACAGGAATTCCACGTTAATAGACTCCTGGTGTTAAATGTGTGAAACTTTTTGCCAAACGTGTGTGTTATTCGACAGTATTTTTCGTACAATACGAAATTATACACGAATTTGTAAATATGTTTAGTTTTTGCAATACGAAATGATACACGAATTTGTAAATATATTTTTCCTACATTACGAAATTATACACGAATTTGTAAATATGTTTCTTTTCTACAATACTAAATGATACACGAATTTGTATATATGCTTTTTTTTTTCCTCCAATACGAAATAATACACGAATTTGCAATTAATCTAATATGCAATTACAGAAAATAAACTAACATGATTCTATGGGAAGAAATGAGGAATATATAGATATAGCAATAAATGTGGAAATTATTAGTAATTAGTAATTATAATCACCGTTATAGACGTGGTTTAAAGAATGATAATTATAATGGTGAATGATATTGATAATACTGATCATAATACTGATTCTAATGTTACTACTACTAATAATGATAATAGTAATAGAATGATAATAATAATATTATTATTGTTATTATCAATACTGATAGTAATAATGATCATAGTAATAGAAATAATGATGATGATAATTATAATGGTAATTATTATGATAATAATAATTCTAATAATGAAAAATAATACTGATATTAATAATAATAGTATGAATGGTAATAATAATAGGATTAATGATAATGATAATTATAATGACAATGATAATGAAAATAATAATAATAATAATAGTAATCATCATAATAATACAAAAGGAGATTAATTATAATATCAATGATAGTAATAATAATAATAATAATAATAATTATAATAGTTATTCTACCAAGTCTTGTTGGTACTACTGTATATCATAAATATATTAGAATATCAGTATATAAATGACGATTAATGATGAGGACGGTGATGATAATACTAATAAAGCAAATTATGATAATAATAATGTTGAAATAATGTTGATCATGATAATAATAATGATGATGATATCAATGATAAGGATAATAATAATGATAATAATAATAACAATGATACTACTACTACTAATGATAATACTAATACTAATTATAACAGTAATGATCTTCAAAACAATAACAAAACAACAACAATAATGATGATGGTGATGAAGCGGATAATAACAACACAACTTGGACTCAAACAACAATATTA
>BOPN01001046.1:294677-299677 GCA_017312705.2 Penaeus japonicus
CCCGCGAAGCTGAGAACAAGGATGAAGGATCAACGTTGCTATACGAGGTTAAAACTGAAGGACTTTGCAACACTAAGCCAACATGTAAGGAAGTATAGGTATTGCAACGAAGGTGGAGGTAGGGTGGGTGGAAGTAGGGTGGGTGGAGGTAGGATGGGTGGAGGTAGGATGGGTGGAGGTAGGGTGGGTGGAGGTAGGATGGGTGGAGGTAGGGTGGGTGGAGGTAGGGTGGGTGGAGGTAGGATGGGTGGAGGTAGGGTGGGTGGAGGTAGGATGGGTGGAGGTAGGGTGGGTGGAGGTAGGATGGGTGGAGGTAGGGTGGGTGGAGGTAGGATGGGTGGAGGTAGGGTGGGTGGAGGTAGGGTGGGTGGAGGTAGGGTGGGTGGAGGTAGGGTGGGTGGAGGTAGGGTGGGTGGAGGTAGGGTGGGTGGAGGTAGGGTGGGTGGAGGTAGGGTGGGTGGAGGTAGGGTGGGTGGAGGTAGGGTGGGTGGAGGTAGGGTGGGTGGAGGTAGGGTGGGTGGAGGTAGGGTGGGTGGAGAGGCAGGATGGGTGGAAGTAGGATGGGTGGGGGTAGGGTGGGTGGAGGTAGGATGGGTGGAGGTAGGGTGGGTGGAGGTAGGATGGGTGGAGGTAGGGTGGGTGGAGGTAGGGTGGGTGGAGGTAGGGTGGGTGGAGGTAGGATGGGTGGAGGTAGGGTGGGTGGAGGTAGGGTGGGTGGAGGTAGGGTGGGTGGAGGTAGGGTGGGTGGAGGTAGGGTGGGTGGAGGTAGGGTGGGTGGGGGTAGGATGGGTGGAGGTAGGATGGGTGGAGGTAGGATGGGTGGAGGTAGGGTGGGTGGGGGTAGGATGGGTGGGTGGAGGTAGGATGGGTGGAGGTAGGGTGGGTGGAGGTAGGGTGGGTGGAGTTAAGATGGGTGGAGGTAGGGTGGGTGGAGGTAGGATGGGTGGAGGTAGGGTGGGTGGAAGTAGGGTGGGTGGAGGTAGGGTGGGTGGAGGTAGGATGGGGAGAATGGTATATTTTGTTTTGAGGGGAAGATTTTTAGTACAGATACTGTGAATAATGATGGGGATGAAATATCATTGTGTGGTGATCTTTGGGGAAATATAGATACAGTGGTGTTTGTGCATGTGTTTGTGTGTGTTTGTTTGTGTGTGTTTGTGTGTGTGTGTGTGTTTGTGTGTGTGTTTGTGTGTGTTTGTTTGTGTGTGTTTGTGTGTGTGTGTGTGTTTGTGTGTGTGTGTTTGTGTGTGTGTTTGTGTATTTGTGTGTGCGTGAGTGTGTGTGTTTGTGTGTGTGTTTGTGTGTGTGTGTGTGTTTGTGTGTGTGTGTTTGTGTTTATGTGTGTTTGTGTGTGTTTGTGTTTGTGTGTATTTGTGTGTTTGTGTTTGTGTGTGTGTTTGTGTATTTGTGTGTGCGTGAGTGAGTGTGTGTGTGTGTGTGTTTTTGTGTGTTTGTGTTTGTGTGTGTGTTTGTGTATTTGTGTGTTTGTGTGTGTTTGTGTTTGTGTGTGTGTGTGTTTGTGTGTGTGTGTTTGTGTGTGGAGGGGAAGGAGAGGAGGAGGAGGAAGAGGAGTAAGAGGAAGAGGAAGAGGAGGGAGAAGAGAGGAGGAGGAAAAATGTTACAGGTACAGAGGTGAGAGAAACACATTTCACCATAATGTATTCAAGTAGAATCTTATGCATCTCGTGCACATATACTGTATAAATTAGAGAAAACAACACTATACTGTATTTATAGCGACATGTACGTAGAATACAACAGACGTTAGAATGTATTTTTAGGGAAATCGTCTATTATTTCAATTTATTTACTTATCATTTATGTTGATTGTTGCAGGTACTCTCCTAAATATACAGGGATGTCAAGATGGAAAGATAAAAAAAAGAATGCTAGCAAAGGTAAATAATCTAAACTTTAAATCAAGATTATCTCCATTATACTGATTAATATTGCTTTATTACTGTCATCATTGTTATTGTTTGTATCATTGTTATTATCATCGGTGTTACTGCTATATTCTTCACTAATTTAGCCTCTAGTTGCCTAAATAAGTTCCGTTATACATACACACACACGCACAAACAAATACGCACAAGCACAAACAAACACAAATACAAACAAACAAACACGCACAAACAAACGCAAATACAAACACGCACACACGCAAACAAACATAAGCACACAAACAAACACATAAACACAAACACAAACAAACACACTGGAAGGGTAATAAGTATAGTTGTGATATATAAACCTTTCAAAAAAAAAGGAAAAAAGGAAAGGAAAAAAAAAGTAATAAAAAAAAAATACATATAAACATATAAACCTGTGATATATAAACCTTAAAAAAAAGGGAAAAAAAGGAAAAAAAGAAAGGAAAAAAAACGTAATAAAAAAAAAAATACATATAAACATATAAACCTGTGATATATAAAAAAAAAAAAAAAAAAAAAAAAAAGGGAAAAAAAAGGAAAGGGAAAAAAAAAAACGTAATAATAAAAATAAATAAATGAATAAATACATATAAACATATAAACCTGTGATATATAAACCTTTAAAAAAAAGAGAAAAAAAGGGAAAGGAAAAAAAAAGTAATAAAAGAAAAAAAACGTAATAGAAAAAAAATAAAAAAAAATAAAAAAATACATATAAACATATAAACCTCTGATATATAAACTCTGATATATGATATATATATCAAAAATGATAAAAAAAAAAAACTTTCCCCGTATTGCAGATTAAAGGTAGCTATTGCATGTCCGACGAAGGATGCTACAAGGTCACGTGTGATGGTGTTATGTCAGCTGGTGTGACCTTACCTGGAATTAATGGGATTTCGGTCAGCGTCACGAGGGCAGTGTTCATGTACCTTTTTTTAAGGATTTTTTTTTTTTGTATTTGTCACTTACTGTTGGTATTATTATCGTTGTTATGATGTTTATCGTTGTTATTATCATTATCATTGTCGTTGTTATCGTTACTATCACCAACATGATTGACAGCTATCGTCGTGGTACCACTATCTTAATCATCATCGTCATCACCATCATCCTATTCATCACCATCGCTACCATCTTAATCATCATCCTAACCATAACCACTACCACCCCTACTATCCTAACCACCACCATCGTAACCACCCCCGACCCCACCCCCACCCCCACCCCACACCACCCTAACCACCACCATCCTAACCACTATCCTAACCACCCCCACCATTGAAACTACCCTAACCACCATCCTAACCACCCTAAACCCCCCTCCCTCACACACACACCATTCTAACCACAACGCACCCCACCATCATAACCACAACCCTCCACCCACACCATCTTACGCCCCCATCACCATCTTACCCCCCCAACCCCACACACCACCCTACCCCCCTACCCCCGACCCCCACACACACCATCCTACCCCCCCTTCCCCCCGACCCCCTCACACACCCCAACCCCACACCCCCTCCCACCCCTACCCCGGCCCCCCCCCACACCATCCTAACCACCACCATCCCCCGCCCCCCATTGCAGGAATTCCTCCGTGATGCATTTGTCCTCCAACGCCCCCGATGCAAGAGTGAGGAGTTTCCACTTGCAATTGAGCCACAAGGGCGTCCTGTTGATCGATGCCAAGGAGGCCCTCCCGAATCCTGCAACATCCTGGCCCATTTACGGCAATTTCTCGGAAGGAGAGTGTTATGATCTTTACGTAAGGGGATGTATTTTTGTTTTTGTTTGTTTTGTTTGTTTTTTGGTAGCTTTTTTTTTATTTGGTGTTGGTAGTTTTTTTTTTTTTTGCAATTGTTGTGGTTGTTGTTGTTGTGGTTATGTTTGTTTATCGTGTTTTTGTTTTGTTATTGATGTTATTTTTCTTTTATTATATTGTGGTTATCTTTATTATTATTGTTACAATTTTGTTTAATTTGTTTAATTTGCACGTCATGAGGATGATCACAATAACACTAATAATGAGAATAATGATTTTGAAATGGTAATGCCAATACTAAGAAAATTATGATGATACTCATAGTAATGATGATAATACTACTAGTACTACTAATAATAACAACAACAATAATAATAACAATAATAATTCAACCACCACTACTACTACTAGTTGCAATAACAACAATGATAATAACAATAATAATTCTACCACCACTACTACTAGTTGCTAACAACAACAATAATAATAACAATGATAATACTACCACCACTACTACTAACAATAACAACAATGATAATATTACAACCACACTAATTCATCCACCACATCGCAGCTGAAACCAGTATTAAAGACAGCGGCTATCGGATGCTACCCGTCATATTTTACAACAAGTCACTGCTATAACACCATAGACGAGAAATCACAACCAGTCGAGAAAAGGTAAAGTAAAGCTTGTTAGTAGGTTTGTAGGATGGGTGGGTGGGGGTAGGATGGGTGGAGGTAGGATGGGTGGGTGGGGGTAGGATGGGTGGGTGGAGGTAGGATGGATGGGGGTAGGATGAGTGGGGGTAGGATGGGTGGAGGTAGGATGGGTGGGTGGAGGTAGGATGGGTGGAGGTAGGATGGATGGGGGTAGGATGGGTGGAGGTAGGATGGGTGGAGGTAGGGTGGGTGGAGGTAGGATGGGTGGGTGGGGGTAGGATGGGTGGGGGAGGTAGGATGGGTGGAGGTAGGATGGGTGGGTGGGGGTAGGATGGGTGGAGGTAAGATGGGTGGAGGTAGGATGGGTGGGGGTAGGATGGGTGGAGGTAGGATGGGTGGGGGTAGGATGGGTGGGGGTAGGATGGGTGGAGGTAGGATGGGTGGGGGTAGGATGGGTGGGTGGGGGTAGGATGGGTGGAGGTAGGATGGGTGGGTGGGGGTAGGATGGGTGGAGGTAGGATGGATGGGGGTAGGATGGGTGGAGGTAGGATGGGTGGAGGTAGGGTGGGTGGAGGTAGGATGGGTGGGTGGGGGTAGGATGGGTGGGTGGAGGTAGGATGGGTGGAGGTAGG
>BOPN01001046.1:344677-347177 GCA_017312705.2 Penaeus japonicus
CCCATTTTGAGGTAGGCCTATCACCACAAGGGCTCTCAGACATGGCCTATGAAACTCCTTGTCTTACTATCTGGTTTAGTAAAAGTTGTGAGGTTTTTTTTTTTTTAGCTTTTTTTTTAACCTTTTTTTCGTTATGGTTTTCATAGCGTTATGTGTATATTTCTTAAGAACTTAACTCCTCTTCCTCTCTCTCTCTCTCTCTCTCTCTCTCTCTCTCTCTCTCTCTCTCTCTCTCTCTCTCTCTCTCTCTCTCTCGCTCTTTCACTTCATCTCCGTTCTACACTTCCCACTCTACCCCCCCCCCTCCCCCTCCCCCCTCTGAATGGTATGGTAACCCCCCCTACCCCTACCCCTACCCCTACCATCCATCTCTCTTACACATTCCATCGCCTCATGTACGGCACTGATTTATTACGTAATAGTAGTAGTTGTTATCTATCTAACGCTAATAAAAAAAACAAACAAAAAAACAATATATTCTTCCAGTTAGGATATTCAATAAAAAAAATAAAACGAAAGGATATATAATTTATTTCTTCCTTTTTCCTTCCCATCCAAATTCCCCACGTGGGTTTTGGTCAAAGAATTGCCTTGACGCCGACCACATGGGACATGGCTGTGCTTGAGTTCACGCACTGAGCGGATGCCGGGCCAAACCTTTTTCAAAAGCTAAATTTAGGTTGTGATTTCGTTTTTGGGGGGGGTTTTGGTTTCTGGGCTGTAGGAACGAGGTTGTGGGAAGGTTGTTTTGCATGTTATGTGTTTAGATATGTTTTTTTTTTCTTCTAAATATGGTATTGAATGATTTTTAAGTTTTGGGTCAGCCATGTGTCTTCAATGCCATGTACTGCTTGCACATATATATTGGTTTTCATGTCCTTGTATTGTGTTATTTGCGCGATGTTTTGTAGGTTTGCGTATCCGATGAATCTATTGCAATGAAAAGATGACATGAAATCCATCTTTGCAACTTTACTTTACGTTAAAAAGGTTAATCTCGACAAAAAAAATTCTAATCTACCTTGGCAACACAAGGCAATTTCGGAGCCTGTGTCCTTGTGGTTATTTCATTTTTATATATTTTCTAACAAGATCACACTACATACATACTCCAAAATTTATGGTAGCAGACTGTTTTTGTTTGTAGCATGTAACATGTCGGTACAAGTGGTTTTACAGTTGGACATTCCCGCCAAAACAGATATCTGCGATCACCTTCTTGAGATAAGAGAGTGTGTCATTAGTTATCGTCCTGTCCGTAAATATTCGATGTTACTCCTTGATATTATTATATTTCTTACGGATGTAAGTCGTGACACGGTAATAGAATACTATGATTTAACTATTATGATGGGTAGATAATGATGATAGATGCCCGCCTCGTGAAGGACTTGTCCCATTGATGAAAAGCGAACGAAACGCAGCGAAGCGAACGAAAAATAATTATTTTGGCGGGAAAGAATGAATGAAGGTAGTGACGTCACAAGGCCAGACATTCCACGAACAGATTTTTACACAATTCCCACGAAATCCAACGAATTAAACAACTTTTAACCACCGTAAGGAATACCAAAACACACTTAGAGCAAGAAAAAAACACAAGAATACCAACAAACTACAAGAAATGCCATAGAAACGGCTAAAATTCCCTCGTGGCGCCGACAAGATGGCAACACTCGCGGACAGAAACTTCCGGAGAACTGAACTTTGGGTATCTTGGTAACAAGACACGGTCAGAGCACGGTCTTTGGGCCCGCAACCATCACTAGAGCCCGCCGGCTTGCCTGTTCCTCCAGCAGATAACGTTCGGGAAACGCACACACATACGCACACGAAAGCAAGAACATTTGAACGCACACACGAACGCACCGACGCACATACATACGCACACGAAAGCAAGAACATTTGAACGCACACACGAACGCACCGACGCACATACATACGCACACGAAAGCAAGAACATTTGAACGCACACACGAACGCACCGACGCACATACATACGCACACGAAAGCAAGAACATTTGAACGCACACACGAACGCACCGACGCACATACATACGCACACGAAAGCAAGAACATTTGAACGCACACACGAACGCACCGACGCACATACATACGCACACGAAAGCAAGAACATTTGAACGCACACACGAACGCACCGACGCACATACATACGCACACGAAAGCAAGAACATTTGAACGCACACACGAACGCACCGACGCACATACATACGCACACGAAAGCAAGAACATTTGAACGCACACACGAACGCACCGACGCACATACATACGCACACGAAAGCAAGAACATTTGAACGCACACACGAACGCACCGACGCACATACATACGCACACGAAAGCAAGAACATTTGAACGCACACACGAACGCACCGACGCACATACATACGCACACGAAAGCAAGAACATTTGAACGCACACACGAACGCACCGACGCACATACATACGCACACGAAAGCAAGAACATTTGAACGCACACACG
>BOPN01001046.1:354677-357451 GCA_017312705.2 Penaeus japonicus
TGTATTTATACAACACCAACCCCTGTATTCCTAAAACAGCAACCCCCATGAACACTGTATTCCTACAACTATAGCAACCCTGGACGCTGTATTTCTACTGTATTCCTACAACAACAACCGGCGTGGCTACTGTATACCTACTGTTGGCTACTGTATACCTACTGTATTCATATAATACCTCCTGTATTCCTACAACTATAGCAACCCTGGACACTGTATACCTACTGTATTCCTACAACTACAGCAACCCACATGGCTACTGTATACCTACTGTATTCCTAAAACAACAACCACCGTGGCTACTGTATACCTACTGTATTCATACAATACCTCCTGTATTCCTACAACAACAACCAGCAGCGTGGGAAAGCCCCTGTCTCATAATCCAGCCAAAGCCACAGCTATCATCAAGCGAGCCACTGCCAACCCACACAGGCCTATAACATCCGCTCATAGGCCTATCCCAACCTTCTGGATAAAGGTTCTTGTATTGTATATTTTTTGGGTTGTTGTATTTGAAATGCAGTTTTTTGGTTGTGTTGTGTTGTGTTGTTGTATTTGTGTGTATTTGTGTTTTTTTTAATGTTGTGGTTTATGGTATTGTTTTTAGTATTTGTGTTTTATTTATATGTTTAGGGGAACAAATTCTGTGATTTTTGTTTGTTTGTTTGTTGAGTTTGTTTTGTTATTGGGATTAGCATTGTTATAATGGATTCACTTTTTATCATTATTGTTATCATCGTTATTTTTATTATTTTGTCTGAATCTGTTTCATTTTAGGTCTGTCTCTGTCTATATCTCTTTGTCTCTATGTCTCTCTGTCTGTTTGTATGTCTCTCTCTCCTGTATCTCTTTTCTCTCTCTCTTTATCTTCCTTTCTCTTTCTCTCTCCTGTATATATGTCTGCCTATCTCTCTGTTTGTCTGTCTGACTCTTTCTAATTTCTCTCTCTCACTCTTACTCTATATTATGTTCGTTCTCTCTCATTCTTCCTCTGTATCACGTTCTCTTTCTCTCTCTCTCTCTCTCTCTCTCTCTCTCTCTCTCTCTCTCTCTCTCTCTCTCTCTCTCTCTCTCTCTCTCTCTCTCTCTCTCTCTCTCATCTTTGCGTTTCTCTTTCTATTTTGCTATCGATTCCAGTCTAAAACGAATAAAGAATATATCGCATTAACGGCCCAATTCCCGCTACATAACAACAGGTACAGTTACAGTTAGCAGTAGTCGCTACATTTAGCAAAGGCCGCTACATCCGGCTATCAGATCATTCCATAACTTTCTCTTCCTGTTTTGCGATCATTTCAAAGTCAAGGACGCTTGTCTGGCTGTCTGTATGTCTGTCTGTCTGTCTGTCTGTCACCCGCCATGTTGTAAACAAGCGAATGGGTTTTGTTTTTATTTTATAATCGACTGTTTGTTTTTTTGTAGTTTGTGTTTAATTATGTATATATAACGGCCATTTCTTTCAAACTCTGCTAGAATTTTGAACTGTAACGTACCGTATTTACAATGACAGCAACAAAACTTGAATACCCATAAGAGAAAAAGTATATATATTCATCAATAATATCATTACAAAAAACAAAATGGCATAACATCCACAGCGTAAAAAAAAACAGGAGAACGTCTGTACACCCCCCTCCCTCTCCCCCCTCCCCCCTCCACCCCCTCTCCCATGCCCCTTAAAGACTAACCACAGTGTAGCTGTAAATGAGAACGTTGTCCAGCTCTAAGTTAATGGGTTTACGAGAAAAAAGCAATGTCTTCTGGAGAAAACCTTCTACAGCGTCTTGTATTCCGTCTTTGGTAGGCCTGTTTATCCGCCATCTTGTTTTTTTTTCGTTTCTTTTTTTTTTATTTCGTAAGCTTAAGTTAACGTCGTATCTTTTTTTTTATGGGGGGTGGGGGTAGGAAGGGGAGGAATTAAAGAGTGTGGAAGTATGATTAATCTTTGGAATATATTCGCCTTTCGACCTTTGGGCTGAACGAACCCATTTGGAACCCACGAGGACAAATTTTCTTTCCCTTAGTGTTTCGTTTTCGTCCAAAATTCTTACCTTACGTCACCTTGGAAACATATCAATAACTCTACCTTATCTTCTTCAAAACTGATGTAGCTTTACATAATTTTGAAAATCGGGAATTAAAATAAACTTTATCACAAACACAATTAAAGAAAGAGGGTTAGAGAAGAATGATTTATAAACATCCTTTGGTAACCTAGCAACACTTTCCCCGTGTCTGCTTGGACATTTTTCCCGCCTAATGTTCTAGCTTTCCCGCTCAAAAAAATATTATTCCAAATGCACAGGATTACAGAAGAGATATTTCATAAGAGAAAGAAGATCTAGAATATAAATACATGGGTATAATTTTCAAGTGGCAAGGTTTTTTTTTCGGAAAGTTAGCTTGCATTCGGAAACTGCGGTACTTCTTCTGAATATTACATTGGCAATTACGGTGTACTTTCGCTCTGACTCACGCGAAATGATAAACACCGACGTAATTAGCTAAGTTTAAAATCAATAAGATCAATAAATCAGGTTTCCCGCCAGGCGCCATCTTGCCGCGGGCCAATGGCGAAGTTTCCCGCCAAAATAGGGATCGAAATCTACCACATGCTCTTCGCTCTCTCTCTCTACCTCTCTCTCTCTCTCTCTCTCTCTCTCTCTCTCTCTCTCTCTCTCTCTCTCTCTCTCTCTCTCTCTCTCTCTCTCCCTCTCTCTCTCTCTCTCTCTCTCTCTCTCTCTCTCTCTCTCTCTCTCTCTCTCTCCCTC
>BOPN01001047.1:17060-27060 GCA_017312705.2 Penaeus japonicus
AGAGAGAGAGAGAGAGAGAGAGAGAGAGAGAGAGAGAGAGAGAGAGAGAGAGAGAGAGAGAGAGAGAGAGAGAGAGAGAGAGAGAGAGATAGAGAGAGACAAAGAGAGAGAGAAAACAATCAGACAGACAGACAGAGAAAGAGAGAAACAATCAGACAGACAGACAGACAAAGATCAAAGAAGAGAGACAATAGAGAGAAAAGAACATTGACGAAAAAAAGAAGAGAAAAAAAGGAGAAAAAATAAGAAGAATACAAGAGGAAGATCAGCAAGAGAAAGAGAGCCGAGGGGAAAAAAAGAGGGGAGGAGGAGGAGCCAGCCCACAGACGAGCACCTGGAAACCCTAGGGATGAGTGCCAATAAAGAACAGGACCAAGAACATGAAACGTCAATAACGAACAGAAACCCCGGGCTGTAGAGATGCCAGGAGCGAACACGGCTCTTTGTTATGTCTCGGTGTTCGCTAACTGTATCTGATCCTCTATTTAATCTCTAAGTAGATTCCGATCGTTTGTTTCTGTATCGTTAAAGAGAATTAGTTCTTGGTTGGAATGAATTCATGTGTATTAAAAGAGATATAGATAGTAAATACATAGTATTTATACATAGTATAAATAGTAAATTCATGATATGATAATATCCATATTATACTTACACACCCACACACAACACACAATTCACTTACATAATAACTGATAGACAATCACAATATTACACAACATACTTACAAAATAACGATACAAAAATAGAACTACAGATAATGATGATAAACAATAACACTAACATAACGATAGTTCCCACTAGTCTTACATCACATGCAGGACTATGATGTAAGACTATTGCAAGAGAAAGTACCAATATCGGGCCATGATTGATGACCTGTGCTGGTAATGAATAGTCACTGGTTGCGTGTGTGTTAGTCATAGGAACTTTAGTTATGTATGTGGCTGACATGTGGGGAGATAGATCTATTGGTACACATATGTGGGGGATAGAATGTAGGTCCTGCCCTGCTAGTTTTGTCTCTATTTTTTTTTTTTTTTTTTTTGGTTTTGGTTCTTTCTTTCTCTTTTTCGTTTTTTTTTTGTTTTTGTTTTTGTTTTGTCTTTCTTATTTCTTTTTTCTATCTTTTTTCTCGTTTGTATTATCTCTCTCTCTCTCTTACTCTCTCTCTCTCTCTCTTTCTCTCTCTCTCTCTCACTCTCTCTCTTTCTCGCTCTATCTCTCTCTCTCTCTCTCTGTCTCTCCTTTCCCTCTATCTTTCTTACTCTTTCTCCTTTCTCTCTCCCTTTCTCTGTCTCTGTCTCTCGCTCTCTCTCTCTCTCTCTCTCTCTCTCTCTCTCTCTCTCTCTCTCTCTCTCTCTCTCTCTCTCTCTCTCTCTCTCTCTCTCTCTCTCTCTCCGTCGCATATCTAAGGCATCTCAATATACAAATTCCCCTTGTAGGGTGAATTCCTTTGCTATCTTCCCATAACCAACCAATCCCCCTCCTCTGTACCCCTTCCCCCCTCCCCCCACCCTTCACCCTCCATTTTCCACCTCCATCCACCCACTCCCCTCTCCCCCACCCTCTGAAATCCTCCCTTTTGCAACTCCCCCGAAATTCAACCCTTTCATTCCATCTATCTGTTATAACCACCACATTATCCGTTTCATTCTATCTATCTACTTTATCTATCTATTCCATCACGTTATCCCAACCCTTCCCCCTCTACCACAACCTATCCATTTCATTATCCTTCCACTTACACAACTACATCTATTACCTCATCTATCTACTCTCTCTCCCCCCTCCACCCAATTCCTTTCTATTCCCCCATCCCTCTCCCTTTCCACCATCCATTACTCTTCTCCCCCTCTTCTCCTTCTCCACCATCCCTTCTTATTCTCCTCCATCAACCAATCCCCCCTCCCCTCTTCTTGTTCTCCAGCATCAACCAGTCCACCCTTCTCCTTCTCCACCATCAATCCCCTTCTTCCTCTCCACCATCAACCAATCCTCTCCACTATCACCCCCCTCTTCTTCCTCTTCACCATCAACCAGGCCCCCCCCCCCTTTCTCCCTCTCCACTATCAACCAACTTCCCCCCTCTTCTCCTTCTCCACCATCAACTCCCCCTTCTCCTTCTCCACCAACTCCCCCTTCTTCCTCTCCACCATTAACCAACTCGCCTCCCTCCCTCTTCTCCTTCTCTACTCTGCCAAAACCTCTCCCCTCACACCACCCAACACCTCCCTCCCCCCCCCCCCCTTCCTCCCTCCCCCACAATCCTTTAAACCCTGATTCACGCCTCTCTACCTCTCCACCTTCCCTCCTACCCCTTCCCCTCTCCAAAAACCCTACACTCCCAGGCCCTCCCTCCCCCCACTCCCTCCCCTCCAATACCCCATCACCCCCAGCTCCTCCCTCCCTCCCTCCACCCACACCCTCCCCTCCAAAAACCTTACACCCCCATCCCCTCCCTCCCCACACTCCCTCCCCTCCAACACGCCATCACCCCCAGCCCTCCCGTCAACCCCCCCTCAACCCCCCCCCCCACACCCCCTCCCCTCCAACACCCCATCACCCCATCCCCCCCAGTCCTCCCCTCAATCCCTCCCCCCCCCCCCCCACACACACACTCCCAACCCCCTCATTCTAACATCGGATCACGAGTGACTAATTAAATTGATCAAGTCAGCAGTAAGGCCTTTCCAGTGACTTCAATAGAGTCGTCACAAGGATCTCCAATGATCTTCTGTATAGTAAAGGAGGTCTTATGCTTAATTACCTAATCACAGGTCATTCGCTTTCATGGCTGTGTTTGGATGGAGAGAAAGGGGTTTAAAAAAAAATCTAAGTAGGCTTTAGGTGTCTGGTTTCATTGATTTGTTTGTTCTTAGAGAAAAAAAGGGGAAAGTCAAAAGTACTCATGTGATTATCTGCGTTTTTTAGATGATTTTTTTTTTATATGATCGGTGGATTTTTTTCTTTTCTTTTTTTAAGCAGTTGTGTTGTTATTATCTTCATTATTTTCTTGATTGATTTCTTGGGTGGGGATAAGATTATGAAGGATTTATACTGTATATAATCTTAACTAGTGTTAATTTCATATACCATTATATAAACTTTATACTCATGTTGTATTAGAATTTATATAATTTCAGTATCAATTTGTATACCAAAATTATGATTCGTTTTATATTTTCTTTTCAGTCCAAATATGCATTTTTTTGACATCCTTCCATCTCTTCTTCCTCTTCTTCATCCTTCATTCCTTCTCTATATCCTCGTCTCCATCTCCTTCTCTTATCCTATCCTATCTTATTATTTACCTGCTCCTATACATCTTCTTTTTCCTCACCTGCTCCTCTTTCTTTTCCTTCTCTTCTATCTCCCTCTCTTCTTTGTCTCCGTGTCCTCCTCCACCTCCTCCTCCTTCTAGTCTTCTCCCCTCTTCCATTAATTTTCCCCCTTTCTCCTTTTCCTCCTTCTTCTCCTCCTCGTCTATCTTCTTTTTCTGGTTTCCTCCTCAACCTCCTCCTCCTCCATCTGCCCTATCTCCATCTGTTCCTCTCTCCTTATCCTTTTCCTTCTCATCTTCCTCCCTCTTTACTATCTTCATTTTATATTTCCCTTTCCTCTACATCCTCCTCCTCCTTCTCTAACTTCTATTCCTCTCTCCTCCTCCTCCGTCTCGTTCCCTCCTCTTCCTCCTCCTCCTCCTTCTCCTCTTCCTCCTCCATCTCTCCCTCCTCCTCCTCCTCCTCCTCNGT
This sequence comes from Penaeus japonicus, assembly GCA_017312705.2. Lineage (NCBI taxonomy): Eukaryota > Metazoa > Arthropoda > Malacostraca > Decapoda > Penaeidae > Penaeus > Penaeus japonicus. The sequence continues at coordinate 20,816 of BOPN01001047.1, forward strand.
GTGTATATACAGGGGGAGTTGAGCACAAGAAATGCAATCCCTATTGCAAATAGTCAATTGCCAACTGAAGCAAAACAGCTCCCCAATGCTTTGTATATGCCAACTGTAAAACCCAAGGTTATGCTATGCACAAGAGAAAAGCGCCATATACCCTTTCACTTTGAAAGCAACGGAAGCCTAACCCTTTTCTCACCACGGCTGTACCTTACCCCTTTTCCTGAATCTCTGGCTACAACCCGGGTTATTCAGTCAACTAATTTTGCTCAAGGAGATTCTCAATATGGAAGGTGAGAAAAATTAAATAGTTAGGCAAAAAAACGGTTTTCTATAGATTAAGAGAGAACTTGCGGACTTGCAGGGTAGACTAGTCTAAGTTGATATTACATTCAGTTGATTTTTTTAGAAAGTCATTTTTGTTAATTATCAAGTTATCTATGTATCTATTTGTTTGTGCGTATTTGTATAGGAGTATATGTGTATGTGTGTGCCTATATCTGAACGTGTGTGTGTATAGATGCGTCTCCCAGTTTGATTTTCATTCCAGTCACCCTTAGAAGAACATCATATTGATGATGATGATGATGGTATTAATACAGTAACAACATTACCAACAACAGCAGCAGCAACTACAACATCAACAACAGTGATGATTATGATACTGATAATGATGATGAGGATAATAATTATAATAATGATAATGATGATGATAAGAATTATAATAATGATAATGATGATGATGATAATAATTATAATAATGATAATAATAATCATTATTATTACTATTCTCATTATTGTCATTACAATTGTAATAATGATGATCATGGTAATAAAAATTATATAAATGATAATAACACTCATAGAAAAAAAATTATATCGATCATGACGCGGATGGTATTGATAACAATAGCAATGATGCAATTAACCACAAGTAAAAAATGTATCCATGAAACCAGTTTTATAACATAAGTAGAAGCATAGTAAAGACAATGCGTACAACTCTTACTGTCTGCTAGTCGGTAAACGCCTTTGACAGAAGGTGAGGCAGGAAGCAGCGCAGTTTAAAGGGCCGGCCATGAGCTTGTACGGATCTAAGTCATGTAAGGTTAGTGTTGTTGTTTTTTTCATTTTAACATTGTAGCGTATGATTACTAAAGGATCTCTGTTTTACTCCAAATTCATTGAAATTTTTCGTTGTTTGTTTTTTCTTTCATGAGGAACCCCTCACTCTTGATTAAGAAAGCAGCACATACACTGAATGGATGGCTTATAAGTCATCCAGGCCGAGATGCCCCACGAACTGCTGTGATTTACGACTACCTACTTCTGGAAAGGTCAAATCTCCCCAAAAGCGGATACCAATATCACTCGTGATAGCGGGGCAAGAGAGAAGGGAGAAAGTGGGGGCGGCGAGAGATCAGTGAAGGCCATAGTCGATAGAATAAAACCTGCAGTTTCAGAATCTTGAAGACGTGTCTCTGCCTAGTAAAGGGATCACCAAATGTTCATATCGACCCTATTGATTCTAGCCTCCAAGCCAATACATCTGTTGACTTCCTGGTCTGACAGCCCATTTATGAACTACGATAACAAGTAACTTAATGGTTCTTCCATTAGAAATCAAACTGATTGATGTTGGTCTTGATCCAGGAGACCTCTTAATACAGCTAAATGCATCGAGAGCCACCATTGAAGGATCTCCGGAGACCCAGAAAGATGAGAACGAGCCCCTTGCCTGGTATGCTGAGCAGCGTAATCCCTCGGGCGTTATTGCGTTCCCAGCGGTCCCAGCAAGAGAGTGATATTGCTCAGCACAAAAAGTGTTTTCAATTAGCATGTCAAGCAAGTCCAAAGGATGTCCGTGGTGTGTGGAAATGATAACACTTTGGGTGGCAAAGATGCAAAAACTTCCTTCTGTAAAATTGCATATTTTATACGACCGCATCGCATTAGGCTAAAGTGTGACTCAAAGAAAGGTGAAAGTCTTATAGATATGTTTATGAATCCTGTTTAAATACCTAGGCCTTGACACTGACACGTAATCAGGAAATTGCAAAAAACGTATTGATTTATCATACCACATTTGTTAAGACACACTCGCCAAACCCTCAAAATGTTATACGAATCCAATTACCGAATTTGTTATATTAATACTGTTTGATTATGGTTGATATAAACAAATCTTTATATCAATTAACTTTGTCACGAAGGAGATCATCTTTATTTAGGTAGTTCTGTTATGCATCAGTGTTTTGAAATAAAAAGTTAGTTTATTACAATAAGATTTAACGATGTTCTTTTTATTTTTTAAGATCTTAAAGAATAGTAAAAACTTTTTTTACTGGTTTATTCTGCGCCCAGTAATACTGTATACTTGTAAAATCACTGTGATGTTGAGGTTTTGATACTGTAGGCCTTGGGCAATTAGATCCTTAAAAGATATTTATGAGATGGAAAACAGCGTATGATTGTGCTCATGAAGTTCTTTCCATTACTTAGAGTCAAAATAAACACTAAGGAAACACTGACAATGCACAGTATATGAATTAAGTCTCTAAGGCACTAGACACTTTATCTACCTGGGATCCTTGAGGAGGAGTCGAAGGGAGAGGAGGTCCTCTCGACACGAAGGCTGAGCTAATTCTGAGGCGAGAATGCTGGGTCACTTCGAGGGCAGGGATGACCTCTCCTCATTGGATAAAATGCGAATTGACTCGACTTGATTGACTCGACGGGGATTAGGGCACGGTTCGAAGCCCCGCCTTCCAAGCGACTCCAAGTAGGCACTCAGGGTTGGTTCTAGAATTGGACACGTAGGGAGGGTCAGATCATGTGAGGTACACACACATGCAGAGACATCGTATTTGATATTATTTATAATTATTTCATAACTCCTTTCATATAAATTCTGCATCTTGTTCGTATACAATTAAGACCTTGATAATACATAATATATATATATATATATATATATATATATATATATATATATATATATATATATATATATATATACATATATATGTATGTATATATGTGTATTTGTATATATGAATATATATGTATAGGCGTGTAGATATAGGTGTGTATACTGCATATATAACTCTAAACATGGACTTATAATGCTCTATAGTTATGTTAATTTACTATGTAGATTATTTTAATAGGTTATAAACCGAAAATTCCACGCGTCTTTCGACGTAAAGGTGCGACGTTTTATGCAATTATCCATCCATCTATCCATCCATCCATCCATCCATCCATCCATCCATCCATCCATCCATCCATCCATCCATCCATCCATCCATTCATCCATCCGCCCAACCACCCATCCATCCATCCACCCATCCATCCGCCCACCCACCCAATCATCCATCCATCCACCCATCCATCCATCCGCCCACCCACCCATCAATCTCTCTATGTATCTATCTATCTATCCGCCTATCTATCGAACCATTCATCAACCAATCAATATAAGCTCATCTCTCTAGTTAAACAGAGGTTGCAAGAAAATGAAACATTGATATGATTGTCAACGTTTATCAATCGCTTTCCCATAATAGCAATTTTACTTGCATTGATTATTGCATTAACAATATAAAGTCGTATTGATCTATCGAGGATTTTTTTTTCTTTTCTTTTTTTTTTCTTAGTCATCGATAAGTCTCCAGGCAACCATAGTAATCCATAAAGATGATACTAACGACAGTCATGATAAAAGTATGACAAAAGAGGAGGTGGAAGAAGAAGAGAAAGAAGAATAAGAAGAAGGAGGTTGATATATAACTCAAATGATAATCTCTCTCTGTTTGGTATTCTGTGACAGTGCAATGGCTAAAATTCACTCAGGTCTGTTTTCTCTGTGTGAGCTATGCAAGACTTTTCCTAGACAATGCTAAGTTATTCTTGTGAATGGATGACTGAAAGGATGTAGATTATGAATAATGGGATGAATAGATGGTAGAGATGAAAAGACAAAAAAAGGCCTAGTGAACCTCCGAGAAAGTGGCAATTTTTGAGTGCAATAAAAGAAGAAGAAGAAAAAAACAAAAACAAAACATATGTGATCATTCCAACTTAGAAGACAAAATTTAGGATTTGAATCCAATTGTATAGTGTGTGTGTGTGTGTGTGTGTGTGTGTGTGTGTGTGTGTGTGTGTGTGTGTGTGTGTGTGTGTGTGTGTGTGTGTGTGTGTGTGTGTGTGTGTGTGTGTGTGTGTGTGTGTGTGTGTGTGTGTGTGTGTGTGTGTGTGTGTGTGTGTGTGTGTGTGTGTTTGTATACATATATATATTTGTATGTGTGTGTGTGAGTTTGTGCCTGTATGTGTGTATATGTATATATATATAGTTTATGTAATAGTTTTTTATCTTTCAGTAGTGTATTTACTTCCTTTATTTATTCATGTTATCCATCGTGAATTTGTCAACTCATCTGTTTGCTTCTTTAATGATGAATTAGTTTGGTTATCAGTTTATTTATATGTTTATGATACTATAGTGTTTGATATACTTAAAAGGCAATATAACTCCCCGAAGCGTGCGCGCTTATTCCCTTCAGTCGACAGTAGATGGCAGCGCTGCCACGGTTCCTTCCGCCCTCCATAGATGGCAGTGCCCGACTAGTTCCTTCCGCCACCACTAGATGGCAGTACTCGTTCCTCTGTTTACGATCGAGTCGCGTCTTTCGATCTCGTCAATTATTTCATGTTTTAAGGGCCTTTTAAGGCATGTATAAGTGAAGTGCTGTGGATTTTTGAATTGCATCTTCATTTTCCTCCTTAAGAGTAGCAGTTGGTTTAGAGGTAAGTGTCTTATAGGGGAGAAATAAGGGTGATTTTGAAGGTAAACAAGACATGTTTTCATTCATTCCAGGTTTTGCATCGATTGTTAGACACTGGTGTTTTTATTTTTTATTTTGAATTTAGGTTATGAAGGTTCTATCGTTATATATTTTACGGATGGATAGGGAAGGATGAATTATATGCTTACAATTTTGCAGCCTTCATTAAATATATCTCGGAGAGAATGGAGCTTGGCTGATGAAACGAAGAATTTTTTTTGACATTTGTTAGGCCTATACTGGCACTCGCCTTCAGCTTTCCCTTCATAAGCCATTTATTCGCCTTTGAATTAGATTTACATTAGTAACAGCTAATTAAACACATCTTTGATCATTTCCTGTATGATAAAGGAAAGTTCTTTGGTTAGGTTTTCGTTAAATAGTTGGTGTTGCTTCAATGTAAACAAAGACCATTTGAATTCCTTTTCGTTTTGTTTTGGGTTTTGTCAGTAGAGATGAGGAGGAGATTATGTCGTTCTTGACATTGATCATGTTGCATGTTGTTCTTGAAAGGGATTAGGTTGTTGCAGTTCTGTTTTGTTTTGTATTTTTTTGAACATGACTTTTGTCTTTCGTAATAGGCCTATATAACTATACAAGGAGAGTCTTTGTTGCAAGTAATCATGAGTGAAGTACTGCTGATTGTGTTTAATGAATTGTTAAGCTTACAGGATATAATTGTGTAATTATGGTATTATTATCTAACTTAATTGCTTCACAGTCATTCAGTTCTATAATACCAGTGGTATTCTTTCTCTTTATTTTATATTGTATTACAATTTTCCTTTTATTGTTGATCTGTTAATTTAATTCATATTTGAATTAATTAATTGTAGATAATGTATTGCCTAGGATATTTGACATCTCATAGACCTATTATGTATCTTATTATGAAAATAAGATAAAAGTTTTGTTATAAAGGTACTTAGTCAGATTCTATTAAATTATTCTCTTATTTTTATTATGTGATTGTGTATCATCATACATATGTCAGTTTGAAATTATTGTTATTGTTTTCTTGTTTTTTTTCTTCATTATTATTGCTTTTTGTATTTTGAATATTGGTGTGATCTTGATTTTACCGTTAATGGGCCAGATATTAGTAATATGTTAGAATAAACACGTATATAACTGTATTTATATATGGCTATATATATGTATGTATGTGCATATATGTGTATGTTTATCTATATATAAGTTTTTATAGATCTATACCTATATCTAATATATATATATATATATATTATATATATATATATAATATATATATATATATATATATATGTTACATTATATTATATATATATTATATATATTATATTTATATATATTGTATTATATATAGTATATCATTTATATTATATTATTTTTATCATATTGTTTATATTATATTATATTTATATA
>BOPN01001047.1:29560-32060 GCA_017312705.2 Penaeus japonicus
ATAAGTATTTAGCTTAATGATTTTAACATTTAATTTCTCCAACACTAAAGATTGTTTTATCCCATTTTTATTGTATTTTGTTATATCATACTAAGAGTATGAAAGGTTTTAGTAATTTATTTTTAGATAGAGGGAATAGTGACCTTTTTAATGACAAAAAATGTTTGAATAATACCAAGATGAAATTAGTTATAGTATGTGCATATGTATATTACATGTATTATAATTTCTAGTTCTTTTTTTGTGTTATTGTATAAGGCAATAAAACATTAGAAAATATTTATATATTTTATATAAATTTTTTTTTGTATTTAACAGAGAAAATGTTACTTTTTAACTCAAGGACACCATGGGTTTCTTATTGCTAGTACCGACCAAAGCAAGTGTATAAACTTTACTTGCCACACCAGACCCCAGAATTCAAAAGGCAGAGTATGATGTATTGCAAAGCAACACTGCAATTACTGAGAAAAAATATTGGTTGGTGGCTGTCTCGGATTATCTGGCTGTCAGTGGCTCGTAGGAGACATATAGAATAATATTTCTCATAAGGAGAGACCACACGATGTCATCTTTTTTTTACTATGTTCTTTTTATTTTATTTTTTTCTGTCTTTACTTGTAATACTTTGAATCTTGATCAGCTCTCTCTGGAATTTTCTCTCGGGGGAACAAGTTGGAGCGTGTGCCAGCGGTTATCAGGAGTGTCGAAGGCATTTTATCTCCGCTTGATGTTATCAGGATCATTGCTATATTGAGTGTGTGGTTTTGCTGGATAAGAGATACCGTCACTTCCTCTCAGGGAGTGCGATTTGTCTTAGCAGGCTTGATTGAGTGGACTCGATTCCTGTGCAAGTTCTTTTTTCTTATTTGCTTTTTTCTTTTTCTTTTTATTGTTATTACCAACATATATTTATTAGTGTTAGGGGTTTTACATACATGAATCTTCAAATCCATGTTTATTTTGTAAGTTATAGAGTGATTGTTATTAGTTTCATAGGGATGTGAGTAATTATGTTTCTTTCTCTATGTGTGTTAGAGTTTATTTGTTTGTTTGTGTTTATATGTGTATGTATGTTTGTTTGTTTTTCAAATAATTGGTATGTTATATTGTTCAGTAAGTAGAAGTGAAGTGTGTTTGTTTGTTTGCTTGCTTGCTTGTTGTTGTGTATGTGTATTGTATGTTTTTTCTTTCTTTCTTTCTTTCTTTCAAATAAATGGTATGTTATAACATTCAGTTATAAGAAATGTAGTTTAAAGTTTTGCAAAATATTTGATAGATCAACACTCGCCTGCTTCAGTCTGTTCTTGTTTTCTCCTTTGTTTTTAGTTTTTAATTTTTCTTCTCTACAGGAGTGTGACCTGGAAGCCGAGAGTGTGAGCCCTTCAGGAGTCAAGGTAAGTTTCTGTGTTACCTCATTTGTTGGCTTATGTATGTGAGAGTGAGTGTGTGTGAGAGTGAGTGTGTGTGAGAGTGAGTGTGTGTGAGAGTGAGTGTGTGTGAGAGTGAGTGTGTGTGAGAGTGAGTGTGTGTGAGAGTGAGTGTGTGTGAGAGTGAGTGTGTGTGAGAGTGAGTGTGTGTGAGAGTGTGAGTGTGTGAGAGTGTGAGTGTGTGAGTGTGTGAGAGTGTGAGTGTGTGAGAGTGAGAGAGAGAGCGAGTGTGTGAGAGTGTGTATGAATAAGTGAAAGAGAGGAGGAGAAAGAGAGAGCGAGAGCGGGGGAGGGAGGGAGGGAGGTGCTTGTATGTGTCCCCACTGTATGAGGAGTCGTCTCAGACAGGCGGGTCGTGAGTCTCACCGCGGTGAAACCGGCCACGACCTGCAGGTGGGTGAGATTTCGCGGTCGTTGATAGCCGTCGTCGTGGTAGGGAGGAGGAGGAGGAGGAGGAGGAGGAGGAGGAGGAGGAGGAGGAGGAGGAGGAGGAGGAGGAGGAGGGGGAGGGGGGGGGGGGGTAAAGGTAAGGTTAGGGATAAGGAGGGGAAGGGCCGTGGAAGAGGAAGAAAGGTGGGAAAAAAGGGTTAGGGCAAGAGGAAAAGAAGGGAGAAGGAGGGTGAAAAAGGGAAGGAAAGGTAAAAGGAAGGAGATGGAGGAGAAAAAAAGAAAAAAGGGAGGTAGGGAAGGGAGCAGAACAGAACAGAACCATAGGGAATGGAATTGAAGGGAAGAGAATGGAAACTAAGAGAAGAGAAACTAAGGGAAGATATAATAAGGGAGGGGGAGGAGGGAGAGTGGAGGGGAGGGGAGGGAGGAAGCGGGTGGAGGTTAATCAAGTTCTTGTGGCTGAGATTTTACTTCGGCTCTTTTCCCTCGGGTCTGAATTTCGTTGCCAGAGAGCTAGAGACGTAGATGAAGAGGAAGAGGAACAGGGAGGATGGGACTGGGAGGGAGAGTGGGAATGGGAAGGGTAGGAGGAGTGGAAGTGGGAGTGAGAGTGGGACATGTAAAGGGATAGGCAGGATGGGACAGGGAGTGGGAGTGGGAGTGGGAGTGGGAGTGGGAGT
>BOPN01001047.1:49560-59560 GCA_017312705.2 Penaeus japonicus
TGCTTGCATGATGCTTGTTTACTTCCCTCCATCAATCCTTTTATTGGTTACTATTTTTATTGTTCACTGTATTACTCTTCTTGTTTTTTTTTGTTTTTTTTTCGATTTGTCGATGTAATTTTTTGTCCTTTATATTGTCGTTGCTGTGTTCGTCTTCCTCATTTTTACACTCCCTCTGTCCTTATTATTCTCATATGTAACTCCTTTTCCGCCTCCTCTCCTCCTCCTCCTTTTCTTCTTGTACTTACCCTTTTCCTCGTCGTCCTCCTTATCTTATACCACCATCAACTCCTCCTCCTCTTCCTCCGGTTTTTCTTCCATCTCCTCCTCCTCATTTTCTTCATCCTCTTCTTCCTCTTCCTTCTCTTTTTCCTCTTCCTCTTTAACCTTTTCTCCCTCCTCCTCCTCCTCCTCCTCTTCTTCCTCCTCCTCTTCCTTTCTTCTACCTCTTACTCTTCTTCTACCTCTTCCTTTAAATCTCTCAAAAGCGACCATTACCAAAGCATATGGTCATGATTGCAATGACAGTGACAGTTAAGTATGGAATAAGTGGATAAAATAATAGAGAGGAGTAATTATAAATGAACAAGAGGGACCGATTTACCCCCCCCACCCCACCCCACACTCTCTCTCCCCTTTCCCCCCCTCCCCTCCCCAAGGGTTAATATCGTGTGAATTATCATCGCTGATAGCCAAGTTGTTGCTCTCCGTTGCATGCAAGGCGTGGCGTGAACCGCAGACGTAGCGAAGGGGAGAGGAGAATTGATATCCGTGGCACGTGACAGAACGAGCTTGCACGTGCGAAAAAAGGCCTTTGTGTTTTGGTTTCGTTCAGTATTTTGATATTGCGCTGTGGGTTATTTGCCAGTTGATTCGGTTTGTTTATATATTTTTTGTGTTGTTTGTTTATTGATTTATTTGAGTTGTTCATTTTTTTTCTTAACGCACCAGTCCAGGGGTGACGCACATTTCGATCATGCAGAGCTACTTCATGCCATTTGAGGGAATATTTCAACTCTTTCCTCACATTTTATAGTGATTGAGGAAATACAGGATATTATCAGTAACATTTTTTGTTTGTTTATCAAAGTATTTGGTTACTCTCGTGCCGGTAGTCGATACTGCTCGTTTGGTTCGGTGAGTACAGCAGGGTGCTGTGCGCATGTAGATAAAATGGTAGCAAAACATCGTAGTCGTTTTGACCTATTCATGTCGGTTGGTCCGGCGACGGTTTCCTCCCTTGGCGGTGCTGGTGTGAGGTTATGTCGGGTTGGGTCGTGCTGTGGCTGCCGGGATGCTGTCCGTCTCGTCTCTTGTCAGCCTTTTTATGATGAGCTGACTCACGCGACAGGACGCCAGGGCGACAGTTTTCATGCCGGAGATCGGGGGAGGCAACACGCTCGCGTCCACCTCCTCCGCGCTTGTTATCCACCTTGGGCGTCACGTGGACTACGGCGGCTGAAGCCCGAGGATATCCGCTGAAGCCGCGAGCGCGTTAGCTGCCGCTCGGCCGCTTCTCGTCACTCAGTCTTCAGCGACCTGTTCGCCTGGCCGCCAGTCTGCCTGTCGCTCACGCCCGCCGCGCCCGCCTACGTCGCCTCGGTACGCGCTCGCTGCCCGTCCTCCCCTTCGGAAAACGCCGCGCACGGAGGTCGTGTCGTGGCTCGCTCAGCAGAAACGCGCCCCTGTGCAAGCGGCTGTCTGTTCTGAAGTAGGACTCTCGAGAACGCGAGTCTGCCGCTGCTCTCGGGAATTGCGTCGCCCTCGTGGGAAAAGAGGCGTTGCGTTGACTTTGCGCCTCTTTCATCAACTGTTGTGTTGAGATAACATTCGCGAGATACTGGTGTTGTGGGCGAACTGAAATGTTTTGTGAACAAGTTCGCTGTCGTACAGTGTGTGAGTTTCGCAATATGTGCGCATATGTAGTGTAACGTTAGACTTCGTGCAGACAATGTGAAGTTGTTACAGATTCTGTTTTGGTGTGTTTATCTTGTATTGATATGCCCCCTATACAGGAACGTCTCCATTTATCCATAGTCACCCCCGTCTGTTTTATAATATAATTTCGCTTTGTTCTCTCTGCTCGTAATACCTAAGTGGAGCGGCGCTTATCCCATTATCGAGAGGGAAGTTGCGACCTCAAGGTGGAGCTGGAACTGGCAGTCGGATCCAGCTCACAGAAGTTTGCACTCACTCGCGCTGCTCTGTGGGAAACGGAGAGAGAGTGAGTGAGTGAGTGAATGTGTGTGTGTGTGTGTGTGTGTGTGTGTGTGTGTGTGTGTGTGTGTGTGTGTGTGTGTGTGTGTGTGTGTGTGTGTGTGTGTGTGTGTGTGTGTGTGTGTGAGAGTGTGTGTGTGTGAGTGTGAGTGAGTGTGTGTGTGTGTGTGTGTGTGTGTGTGTGTGTGTGTGTGTGTGTGTGTGTGTGTCTGTGTGTGTGTGCGTGTGTATGTGTGTAAATATAAGTGAGAGAGAGAGAGAGAGAGAGAGAGAGAGAGAGAGAGAGAGAGAGAGAGAGAGGAGGGGAGAATGATAACACAAGGTGGTTTTGGTTTAACCGGGACGGAAATGTTGAGGTGGAAATGCAACTTGACTGTGATTTACTAAAGTATAGTCCTTCGAGATCCTAACTTCCTTGGAACTTGGGTGAATAATCATCATTACCAACTGGAGGATTTAATGACGGTGATGATGTGGAATAATTTGAAGGAGATTTAAAGATGTGCCACTCCCACACTCATCTCTCTCTTCTTCTCTCTTTCTCTTTCTCTTCCTCTTTTTCTTTTTCTCTGTCTCTCCCCCTCTCTCACTCTCTCCCCCTACCCCTCCCTCTTCCCTACCCCTCTGTGTGACTGTGTTTACATCTGCCGAAACCAATCGCCAGCTGTTAATTTGCAACTAAAGATCCCCCATTTCCCTCACCTCCCCCCTCCTCTTCCCTTCCTTCCCTCCTCCCTGCCTCCGCTCCTCCCCCTCCACACACCCCTCCTTCCCCTCCACACACTCCTCCTTCCTGTGCATCATCGCCTTCGAATTTTTTTTTTTTGGGGGGGGGGGCGACAAAGTTAGCAATCGGAGTTCTTTGTTGAGCTTGAGATATCGCACGTTGCGAGACCACCTCAGCACTTAATTTATCTGCCCGTGCGACAGGTGGTGTATGTGTGTGTGTATGTGTGTGTGCGTGTGTGTGTGTGTCTGTCTTTGTCTTTGTCTTTGTCTTCCCGGCATTAGGATACTCTGGTGCATGTTTCTCTTCTTTAGATGTCTTTAAGTTGCTCTTCTGTCTTCTAGAGTTTTTTTTTCTTATTCACTTCTGGGTCTTCTCGTCTTCCTTCTTCCTTCCTTCCTTCCTTCCTTCCTTCCTTCCTTCCTTCCTTCCTTCCTTCCTTCCTTCCCTCCTTCCTTCCCTCCTTCCTAACTTTTCCTCATCCCACCTTTTCGCCTCCTTATGAACTGCAAAGTGTCACCAAGACGTAATTAACGTTTTTGCGCACACACAAATTACTGTAACAGGGATCCCGAGCTTCTTCCTCCCTCTTTTCCTCCTCCTGCCCTCCCCCTTCACCTTCTCCCTCTTTTCCTCCTCATCATCCTTCTTTCATCCGCGTGCTCTTACTCTCCACTTGTTCGTCCTTAGTTTCTCCTCCACCTCCTCCACTTCCTCCTCTCCTTCTTTCTTATCCTCTTCTCTCCCTCCCTCCTTCCCACCCAAATTTCTCCCTCCTCCTCTTCTCTTCTTCTTGCGCTTCTGCCACCCCCACCTTCCTTCTCATCCTCCCTCCTTTCTCCTCCCATTTCCCTTTCTCCTTTTTTTCTCTATCTCTCCCTTCATTTGCTTTGTATCACTATCAATAGGATGGAAATCAAAGTGGAAGGGAAACTTGTTAGTATGTGGTCATGTGGACATGTGCGGTGCTAGTAAGATGGAACACTAAAATAAAATTTGTGTATTTTTGGAATGAAAACGGAGGGAAATTGACTATGTGGAATTGAACGGGAAAATAAAAAAATGTGTGGATGATGTCTCAGGGTAAGATATGGATGGAATTATCTGTAGCTTGGATGTAAACAAACGGGGGAAATTTGTGGCTTTGATGTGGAAATGTTGAAAATGAGTGGTTTAGATGTAAAACAAAGGGGGGAAATCTGTGGCTTGGATGTGAAAAATGGGGGAAATATGTGGCTCGGATGTGTGAAAACGGGGGAAATCTGTGAATTGGTGGTGATGTGATGAGGAAAATATTTGACTTAGAGATGAGGTGACGTGGTAAATATGTGGGTTGGAGATGAAGCATTTGGGAAAATCTATGGATTTGGAAAGGACAAGAACAGGACGAATAGGAATGGAAAAGGGAAGGGAAGGGAAAAGGCCGAGTGTATGGGTAGGACGAGAGAGAAAGGGAGAGAAAAAGAGAAAGAGAGAGAGAGATAGGAAATAAGAAATAGGAAAGAAATTAGTGGAAAAACGGAAGAGGAGAGATAGAGAGGACTAATTCGTTAGGAATAAGTCAAAGAAAGTGAAATCGGAAATGGAAACTGAATAAGATTTGAAAAATAAGTGCAAAGTAAAGGAAAGGTAAATTGAATAAAGAATAAACAGTAAAGATAAGATTTAAAGGAAAGACCAATTGAAACGATGAAGTGAAATGAAAGAAGTAGCTAGGGAGGGAGGGAGGGAGGTGGGAGGGAGGAAGGGAGGTTGGAGGTGGGAGTGTGAGGGGATAGGGGTTGCAAGCGGGTGGTATGGGGTGGGTGGGTGGGGGAGGGACTCATGGCGTCGAGTCATCGCTGGGATTTGTCTCCTTGGAGGAACGTGCGGGTCATCTTGTTGGGTAACGCCACGCGCGTCTTCCCGCCTCTTGTGCTTTTATTTCGTTTTGCTCGTTCCGCTTTGCTTATTGGTGCATGTGGAATCAATAAATCAATCAATCTCTCTTTTTCTCTTTCTCTTTCATTCTCTCTCTCTTTCTCTTTCTTTCTTTCTCTCTCTTTTTCTTTCTCTCTCTCTCTCTCTCTCTCTCTCTCTCTCTCTCTCTCTCTCTCTCTCTCTCTCTCTCTCTCTCTCTCTCTCTCGTAATGATGCTTGTGATAGAATAGTAATATCATTATTTTCAGTGGTGATAAATATAATAATAACAGTGACAATGATGGTAATTATAATCATAATGATATATCACTGTGATAGTGATGCTAATGACAATCATAATTAAATGTCAATGTGATGATCATCAACATAAAAGCGCTGTTATTATCATATTCATAATCATTGTCATCAATACACTTGTTCAATACCATACCAGGATTACTTATCAAAATTACCAGTTTCATCATATTAACAATAAAAATAATTGCTGTTGTTAGAAGCCACACCCTCGATATCCATAATAACAGTGAACATGCATTGCCTCCGAGCAACATTCTCAACAAAAGGGGATAAAAAATATGTATTGCAAGATTGATCATGCAACACCTACTGCTCTCGCATGCTATGGTTAACCTGTGCTTACCCCGTCACTATTCTGATGGTGAGTAATCAGCTGATGGTGAAATAGATAACTATCCAGAAGTATTTTTGCATTTTATGGTGATTATAAGGGAAGTATTTTATTTTTATTGTTGTTGTTGTAATGACACTACATCACATTTTTTAACATTGATCTTGAAATGATAATAATGAAGATAATAATTATTATCATTGTTATCATTATGATCATTATCATTATCATTGTTATCATTATTATAATTATCAGTCATCATCATTATTGCTACTACCATTACCATCATTATCATCCACATCATCATCAACACCATAATACCACACATAATAATATTAGTCATCATTGTCATTTTAATCATCACTATCATAATTATCATGAACAACTCATTACCGTCATTGTCATTACTAATTACCATAATGCCATCATAACCACTTCCACAACAAGTAATATTAGTATCACCCTCATTTCACTCGTTATGAGGAAAGCCGCGGGCGTGGGCGTGGGCGAGGGGGATGAGAGAGCAGCAAGAGGCAGGCAGGAGGGGGATGACTTAGCCTCCCTCCCCTCGGGGCAAGAAGGAGTCCTTTGCCTTAAAGCAGAACATGATCGCGTCCTGTAGTGTGCAATAATAATTCACAAATTCACAAATTGGCTACGCTTTCGGTGTTGCTGTCTTGTAGAGTTGACCTTTTTTTTTTTCTTTTTATCTCCGCTATCCAAAATCATTTCTTACTGTTCTTAATGGGTGGCTTAATCTGCACAGGACTCCAAATATGCTCGAGTTATGTTTTCTTACCATTTCCTGATTTTTTTTTTTTTTTTAGGTTCTTGAAGATATTTTTTGTATGATTTTTTTTTTTCGAGACATTTGACCGGCCATAGCCCTTGGGTGGCAACATTCCATTAAAGTCTTTTACCTGCTGACCGTTTGTTCTTTGCACTCGGATATGCACTTTGCAACTGTGTATACAGCAGATATATATATATATATATATATATATATATATATATATATATATATATATATATATATATACACACATTTATATGACACACACACGCGCGGGCGCATATATATACATATATGTATATGTGTGTGTGTGTGTGTATATGTATGTATATATATATATATATATATATATATATATATATATATATATATATATATATATATATATATATATATGTATGTATGTATGTATATATATGTATATATATATATATATATATATATATATATATATATATATATATATATATATATATATGTATGTATATATATGTATATATATGTGTGTATATATATATATATATATATATATATATATATATATATATATATATATATATATATATGTATATGTATATATATATGTGTGTGTGTGTGTGTGTGTGTGTGTGTGTGTGTGTGTGTGTGTGTGTGTGTGTGTGTGTGTGTGTGTGTGTGTGTGTGTGTGTGTACACATATATATGTACACATATATGTGAAAATGTGTTTGTTTGTTTGTTTACTTGTACTCTGTGTGAGCTCAAGCACGAGTCAAAAAGTGTAAGGTAGTGTATATTTTGTGTTATTAATACACTTAATTTTTGCTTAATTATTGATTAATAATACTGTAGGAGTCCCTAGGTGCAGGATATGAAGGACACGGCTTGATTATAGACAACCTGTAATGTTTAGAAAAAGCTCCTCTTCTCTTCACTTCCCTCCCTCCTCTCCCTTCGTCATCCCTCTTCTCTCCTCTCCCCTCTCGTTCTCCCCCCTTTCCCTCTTCCTCTTATTTCTCTCTCCCTCCCTTTTACTTCCTCTCTCGCCCCTTCCCCTTCCTCCTTCCATCCTTCTGCCGTCCCCCTCCTCCCTTCTTCCCCCACCCCCTTCCCCCTCCTCCCCTTCCCTCTTTCCCTGCTCAGGAGTGATGGTCTCTTAGAGTGACTGATTCCTGACAAAATGCATTTATCTTCCGTAATGAATGCTCCCCTCTTATTTCCACCCCCTCCTTTTCCTCTCTCTTCCCTCCCTACCTCTGCCTTCCATCCCTCCCCTTTCCTCGCTCCCCCCCCTGCCTCTTCCCCTCCCTCCCACCCCTCCTCCTACCTCTGCCTTCCATCCCCTCCTTTCCTCGCCCCCGCTTGCCTCCTCCCACCCCTCCTACCTCTGCCTTCCACCCCCTCCCTTCCCCGCTCCCCCCTGCCTCTGCCTCCCACCCCTCCTCCCACCTCTGCCTTCCACCCTCCTTCCTTTGCTCCCCCTGCGTCTGCCTTCCACTCCCTCCCTTCCCTCTCCTTCCCCCTCCTTGCCTCTGCCTTCCATCCCCCATCTCTCTCTCTCTTTCTTCCTCCTCCCCTTCACCCCTTACCAGTCTCGTATCCCCTTCTCTCTCTTTCTCCTCTTCCTTTTCAACTTTGATCCCTTCTCAGCCCCTTCGTCTCTCTCTCTCTCTCTGTCTCTCTCTCTCTCTCTCTCTCTCTCTCTCCTTCACTTCTCTCTACCCCCCTCTCTCCCTATCTCTCTCTTCCCCATTCTCTCTCCCTCCCCTTCGCCCCTTCCCCCCTTCCCCCTTCCCCCTTCCTCCCTTCCCCCCTTCCTCCCTTCCTCCCTTCCTCCCTTCCCCCCTTCCTTCCCCCTTCCCCCTTCCCCCCTTCCCCCTTCCCCCTTCCCCCTTCTCCCTTCCCCCTTCCCCCTTCCCCCTTCCCCCTTCCCCCTTCCCCCTTCCCCCCCTTCCTCTCCCCCCACCTGGCGCATGTTCCCTTGATGTTCACTCTCAGGCATTACGTAAGAGGAACTTCCGGTTTCCTACTTTCTTTGCTCAATTTTTTTTTTTCAATCTCTCTCTCTCTCTCTCTCGTGCGCGCGTGCCCGCCTTGTGGAACTAATTAATTGTTTAGAGAAGCTTTACTCGTGACACGGGGGGGTGGGAGGGAGGGAGGGGGAGGGAGGAGGAAGCGGGGTTGGGTGGAGGATGATTCTATCTGTCTTTCTGGGTCTTTCTTTCTCTCTCTTTCTTTCTCTCTTTCTTTCTCTCTCTTCTTCTCTCTTTCTCTCTCTTTCTCTCTCTTTCTTTCTCTTCTTCTCTTTTTCTTTCTCTCTCTCTCTCTCTCTCCCCTTCTTCCTTCCTTCCTTCCTTCCTTCCTTCCCCTCCCTCCTTCCCTCCCCCTCTCTATTATCTTCTTTCTATCTGAATGTGCGTTTTGATTAATTCTTTCTCTCTCTTTCTCTCTCTTCTTCTTCCTCCTGTCTTCTTTTCCTCTCCCTGAACCCTCCTTTCCCTCTTCCCTCTCCATCTCCTTTTTCTTTCGTTTCCTTCTTCCCTTCCTCTTCCCTTTCTTTCCTCTTTTCCCACTCTTCCCCTCCTCATTCCTTCCTTCTTTCCATCATTACTTCCCACCTTCCTTTCTTCCCCTCTCTTTACCTCTTCCTTCCTTTTATACCTCACCCCTTTTCCTCCTCCCTCCTTCCCTCTCCCTCTTTATCCTCCCTCCTTCCCCTCTATTCCTCCTTCCATCCCTCTTTCCCTCTCTCTCTCTCTCTCTCTCTCCTCCTCAAATCTCCCCTCCCTCCTCCCCCTCCCTCCTTCCCTTCCTCCCCTGGAATCCCCCCCCTCCCTCCCTCCCTCCCTCCCTCCCCTTCCCTCCCTTCCTTCCTTCCTTCCCTCCCTTCCTCCCTCCCTCCCTCCCTCCCCTCCCCTCCCTCTCTGAATCCCCCTCCCCTTCCTCCCCCGCTCCTCCTTCCCTCCCTCCTCCCTCCCTCCCTGAATCCCCCTCCCCCTTCCTGCCCTCCCTCCCTGAATCCCCCTCCCTCCCTGAATCCCCCCCCCCTCCCCTCCCTCCCTCTTCACCGCTCCTCCCCTGCGCCTCAGTACCTACAACTGCGGGACAAGACAGCCAATCCCGCAGTGTAGCCAGAGGGGGGGTGACGCATACTTCTTTCTGCCTTACTTTGTCATCTTTCGATTTTGTTTCTTCTTCTTCCTCTTCTTCCTATTCTTATTCTTGTTTTTTTTTTCTTCTTCTTCCTCTTCTTATTCTTGTTTTTTTTCGTATTCTGTGTTTTCGTTTTCTTCCAGACACATTTAGAAATATATATGTCTTATTTATTCGATAGGTTGTCTAGAATGTATCCAGATTACATTAATTATTTGTCAGAGAGAGAGACAAAAATAGGGACCGAGATAGACAAATAGACAAGCTCACAAACACACGGAATTAAGCTACGTATTTTAGACGCAAGGTCAGGGATGTGGCTCCCGAAAATAGAAAGAAAATTTACTTCATTTTTTTATATATGATTCATATCCTTCATGAATACCCTCCCCTCTCCCTCCCACCCCACCCCTATCCGCTCTCTTGGTGGATATGTTAATTTTGTATGAACGTAAAAGGGCACACACGTGCACATAATAACACACACACACACACACACACACACACACACACACACACACACACTCTCTCTCTCTCTCTCTCTCTCTCTCTCTCTCTCTCTCTCTCTCTCTCTCTCTCTCTCT
>BOPN01001047.1:69560-71601 GCA_017312705.2 Penaeus japonicus
CAGACAAACAGAGAGAGAAAGAGAAAAGGAGAGAGAGACAGAGACGAAGGCTTGCTCGCAGACCAGAAGCAGACGTGCTGGATGCATTTTTGGTCTTACAGACTCTGTGTGTGTGTGTGTGTGTGTGTGTGTGTGTGTGTGTGTGTGTGTGTGTGTGTGTGTGTGTGTGTGTGCGTGTTTATTAGTGCGTACATTTGTATATATGGTATTTGCGCGTGTGTGTGAGTGGCTGTCCGTATGTGCGGTCACCATGATAGAGTAGAGTTTTAAGTCGTATTTTATCCCCTTTCATGGCTTTCGAAGAGTATTACGAGGGCACCTGTGGCATGTCAAGGCGATGACCGTGCGCTATTCAGATCGTCGGAATGTTGGGGTGGGGGTGTGGGGGATGCTATGAAGATGGAATATGGGAGAAGGAGATAGAGGGAGAGGGAGAAAGGGAGAGAGAGAGGGAGAGAGAGAGAGAGAGAGAGAGAGAGAGCGAGAGAGCGAGAGCTAGTAAATGACTGTATATATGTATGTATGTATTTAAGCGTGCGTCTCTGTGTCAGATACGTATCTCGAGCATCTGCCATCACCTACAAGGGTTTAAAACTCTTGGCCGCTCGCTCCGAGATGCAGATTCGCGATAAGATCCGAACCGAAGCTGTCTGCGTTGTCCGTCGCAACATTTTATAAGCGCTCGGCCACGACGCGGGGGCATTAAGATCTCGTTGGGTATTGGCTGGGGATGAATGCTCGGAGTGACTCGTTCTCGCTTGGAGTAGCTTTTTCCACGGGCATTTGTTGTGTTTTGTGTGTGTGGTGTGTTTGTTTGTTTGTTTGTTTGATGGTTGTGTGGTATGTGGTGTGCATGGTGTGTGTGTGTGTGTGTTTGTTATATGTTGTGTCTCTTGTTGGGGGCTTTTGTCCCGTCCTTAGACCCTCCACAGAGCTTGCCTTGTGTCCAACTCTGCGGTGGGTCTCGCTTTCTCTTCCTTTCTCTCTCATTTTCTTTTTCTTTCTGTCTTCTGCCTCCTTCATTTGCAATAGTTATACGCTCTCTCTATCTCTTTGCACACCCTCATCCTTTTTCTCACTCACTCACTCACACATTTGCTCACTCACCAAAACACACACGCATACATTCACACTTACACTCACACTTACTCTTACTCTTACTCACACTCACACTCACTCACTCACTCACTCACTCACTCACTCACTCATTCACTCACTCAAAGACTCTTTTTCTCCCTCTTCCACACATCCATCCATCACTCTGGACGGCGATCGCCAATCGAGATAGACTCTCTCACAACTTGTTTTTTCCCCTCCAACCTAGCCGCGTGATCTCGAGGACGCTCTCCCTCCCTCTCTCCTCTCCCTCCCTCTCTCCTCTCCCTCCCTCTCTCCTCTCCCTCCCTCTCTCCTCTCCCTCCCTCTCTCCTCTCCCTCCCTCTCTCCTCTCTGCTCTCCCTCCCTCTCTCCTCTCTCTCTCCCTCCCTCTCTCCTTTCTGCTCTCCCTCTCTCCTCTGCTCTCCCTCTCCCTCTCTCTCTCCTCTCCCTCCCTCTCTCCTCTCCCTCCCTCCCTCCCTCTCTCCCTCTCTGCTCTCCCTCCCTCTCTCCTCTGCTCTCCCTCTCTCTCTCTCCTTTCCTCCCTCCCTCTCTCCTTTCTGCTCTCCCTCCCTCTCTCCTTTCTGCTCTCCCTCCCTCTCTCCTCTCTGCTCTCCCTCCTCTCTCTCCTTTCTGCTCTCCCTCCCTCTCTCCTTTCTGCTCTCCCTCCCTCTCTCCTTTCTGCTCTCCCTCCCTCTCTCTCTCTCTGCTCTCCCTCCCTCTCTCCCTTCTGCTCTCCCTCCCTCTCTCCTCTCCCTCCCTCTCCTCCTTTCTGCTCTCCCTCCCTCTCTCCTCTCTGCTCTCCCTCTCTCTCTCCTCTCTGCTCTCCCTCCCTCTCTCTCCTTTCTGCTCTCCCTCCCTCTCTCCTCTCCCTCCCTCTCTCCTCTCCCTCCCTCTCTCCTCTCCCTCCCTCTCTCCTCTCCCTCCCTCTCTCCTCTCCCTCCCT
>BOPN01001047.1:71665-74165 GCA_017312705.2 Penaeus japonicus
ATTATATATATATATATATTTATATATATATATATATATGTATGTATGTATGTGTGGGTGTGGGTGTGGGTTTGGGTGTGGGTGGGTGTGTTTCTTCCTCTTTGTATTGGGTAAATCAATAATAACGTGAAGAAAGTGAAATGAATGAACGGAAGAGAACTAGACTTCCGTTCAGGTGGGAACAGCCCAAAGAATGTGATAGCTTGTTGTGTTTTACTGTAGAAGGTAGAAGGTCTGATGTGGTAAAGACAGGGTGGAGAAGGGATTGAAGATGAGGGGAAAAGAGAAGGAGAGGGAAGTAGGTTAGAGAGGGGGGGGGGGGTAAATAGGTAGGTGAAGACATATAGCTCCCCCCCACCCCACCCCTTCTCCTACCCCTCTATTGCCGGGACAACTGTATGTCAGTGCCCAGTCGACCCACTTGGCTTTGTAACGCGGGGCTAAAACAGGCACTGGTGAAGTGGGGGGAAGGAGTAGGGGGAGCAGGGGGAGTGTGGACAGAGTAGGTAAATGATGGGATAAGTATGTAGGGTAGGAAGTAAAGAGATTAGAGGGAGAGGGAGAGAGCTACAGAGAGACAGAGCCACAGAGAGACAGAGACACAGAGACACGGAGAGACAGAGAGAGAGGAAGGAAGAGAGAGAGAGAAAGAGTGAGAGAGAGAGAGAAAGAGAGAAAGAGAAGGAAAAGAAGGGAGGGAGAGAGTGAGTCAGAGACAGATACAGAGAGTTGGGAGGAAAGCATTTAAGGATGAAATGAATGGGAACATTGCAAAGCCAGGAGAGGACACAGGTGCACATACAGTGAAGCTAAGTAGAACGGACGATTATTACGTTGAGGGAATGTGAAAAGGAATAATTAGGAGTAAAGTGAAAAATATACAGGAAAGAGAAAAAGAGAAAAGAGAGAGCGAAAAACGTGAGGAAAGGGAGGGAGTGAAAGAGTGAGAGAGTGAGGGAATAAGGGAATGAGGGAGTTAGAGAGTGAGAGAGTGAGAGAGTGAGGGACTGAGAGAGTGAGGGAGTTGAGGGAGTTGAGAGAATGAGAGAAACGATAAAGCGAAGGAGGAGACAGGTAGTGCGGAAGAGGTTCGGATGAGATATTAGGGCCGGTTAAGTGGAAGCGATAGTCCGCACTAAAGCGGGAAGGGGGAGGGGGGAGGGGGTGCCCGGATATGTTAATTCTCGTAGGTTGTGGGTCGAGGGGAGGGGTCATGGGGGCTGGGGATAGGGTAGAGGAGGAGGGAGGAAGAGGGAAGGAAAGGCGAAAGAGGGAGGGAGGGAGTGGGAGAAGGGAGGGGAAGAGCGAAGTTCGAAGGGGGGAGGCAGGTGGAACTGGGAGGGGGCGGAGGGAGAACTGGGCGAAGGGGAGGAAGACTCTTAAGAATGTTATGCGATTTCGAGGGAGATTACTCTAACCAGAGGGAATTTCTGAGATATGTCGAGTCTTTTTGTATCTATGTATTTTTGAGGTTCATTTTTGAGGGGGTTTCTTTTTTATCTATTTTTTCCCGCCTGGGGAAATTCTTTTTTTCTCTTTTTTTTATTTATTTGTTGCTATTTTTGTGAGCTGAGTTTTTGTTACTTGTGTAATGAGGTATATTTCATTCATGATTTTCAATTCATCTCTCTCTCTTTTCTTCTCTTCTTTTCTCTCTCTTTTCTTCTCTTCTTTTCTCACTTTTCTCTTCTCTTCGGTTCTATCTCTTCTCTTCTCTTCGCTTCCGTAGTCTCATCACTTTTTTCTCTTCTTTTCCTTTCTTCTCTCCTCTCCTTTCATCTCCTCTCTCTTCCCCACCCCCACCCCTTTCCTTTTTCTCTCGCCTTGTCTGTCACTCGTGATTTGTTTGAGATATTTTTCCTTCTTTCTCTTTTGCTCTTTCTCATTCTCATTTTGTTTCATTCTTTTGTGCTCATTCTCTTTCCCTTTCTGTTTTATTCGTTTGTACTCATTCTCTTTCTCTTTCTCTTTCATTCTTTTGTATTTATTCTCTTTCTCTGTCTTCCATCCTTCGCTCTGCCCTCGCATGACCGTCAGTCACGTCAGTGAGTTGGATAGTGGATGAATGAGTGAATGGGTGGATGAACAAATGGGTGGATAGATAGATGGGTGGATGAACGAATGGGTGGATGAATGGATGGATGGAGATATGGATAGATAGCTGGAGAGGAAAATGAATGGGCGGACGGATAGGCAGATGGATAATTAGATGGGTATGAAGATAGGTGGATGGGGAGATAGGCGACTAGTCATATAGATAGATAGATGATTTGTTAGATAAATGGATGGATGGATAGAAGGATGGAGGGTCGGATGGAGAGACAAGAACGCGTGACGTCATGCACGGCCTAAAGGTGACGACCACAATCCCTACAAGTTGACGACGACGAGGCAAGTTGAGTGTCGCTGAGTCGTTGCTGCGTCACATTCCCGCGTCGATGCGTCACGCCCGAGGGGAGGGCGAGGAAAGACGGGGGGGGGGGGGGGCAAGGGAGAAGGG
>BOPN01001047.1:79165-84165 GCA_017312705.2 Penaeus japonicus
GGGGTAGGGATTGTGTTTGGTTGTTTGTTGTTGGAGGGATGGTTGACGGGTGATTCTATTTGGTTATTTGTTGTCGGGGGATGTTTTGTTATTTGTTTTTATTTGTGAAATATGTGGTTTAGTTTTGTTATTTGTTTTGTGTAAAATAAAGACATGATGAAGGAAACAAACAAACAACAAAACTAGTGCTTCGAGTCAGACGAGATTCTGATAAGGAATCTATTCTGGCACGCCACGCCACGCCACGACATATATCCTTTATCATTATGTCAGACTAAATTCAGACTAGATTCCGCTTACTGATGAGGGATCCAGCCTGACTCTACACATCACTGGTAATTGTTTACTTTGCCATAGTGTTTTCCTTGCGTCTTTGCTCTTAACTGCGCTGAGATGCAGTCTTTGGGAAGTGCTCTGTTTACTCGCCAGGTACACGGATCGTTTTTTTTTTTTTTTTTTTTTTTTTTTATAGTACATGATTGCGTCACTTTTTTTTACTATCTGTTTTTTTTTTTTCGGGAGTAGTCGGTCGCTGAATTCGTGAGAAGGGAGTCAGGCAGGTGGGGAGGCAAGAAAGCAAGCAAGCAAGCAGGCAGGCAGGCAAGAAAGTAAGCAGGCAGGCAGGCAGGCAGGCAGGCAAGCAGGAAGGCAGACAGGCACGCCATTGGGTACGAACGAATTGTGTCCTAAGTCAATGTGATTTATTTGGGTCGTTCCTTTTCCATGTAACATTTTATCGCATTTTCATTTTCATTTTTATCGCATTTTTTTTTTCTTGCTCCCTCTCCTCTTCCTCTTCCTCCTCTCTTCCTCGCTTCACTCTACTTCTCATTCTCTTTCTCTCTACTTCTCATTCTCTTTCTCTCTACTTCTCATTCTCCTTCCTCCCTCCTTCCCTCCCTCCCTCCCTCCCTCCCTCCTTCCCTCCTTCCTTCTGTCCCTTCCTCCTCCCACCCTCTTTCCCTCTCTCCCTCACTCTTTCTTTCTCTCTTCTTCTTCTTCTCCCCCCCCTCCCTCCCTCCCTCCCTCCCTCCCTCCCTCCCTTCCTCCCTCCCTCGGCCGGAAATAGGATCTGCGATTTCATTCTGCCATTGCGTCATCCAGTTGCATCATAGAAAGAGCGTAAATGCGTCCTACAGAGAGAGAGAGAGAGAGAGAGAGAGAGAGAGAGAGAGAGAGAGAGAGAGAGAGAGAGAGAGAGAGAGGATGCCGCGAACTTGATGCTCGCCGGAAGTATAGGATGGCTGATTCTCCGCGAACAGGTGCCAATGACCTCCCCCCCCCTCTCCTCCCTTCCCAGCCCCTTGCCTTATCCCTGCCCCCCCCCCCCCCGCCCCCTGCAGGCCCTTGCAATGCAATGAGAAGTCGTGATTAATTTTCGGCATGCGGCTTTGGAATGGAGGATTGTTGTTTGAGATTTAAGGATTCATTATTGGATATTTCATTTTGAGAAAATTAAATGGTGTGTGTGTGTGTGTGTGTGTGTGTGTGTGTGTGTGTGTGTGTGTGTGTGTGTGTGTGTGTGTGTGTGCGTGTGTGGGTGTGTGCGTGGGTGTGTATATGTGTGTACTGAATGTAAAGATCCGAACAGTCGGATACGCCACCTTCCGTCTGTGACTGTATAAGTGTATGTCGACATGTTCCCGGGTGTGTTTGGACGCGGCGAGTGACTAATGACTGTGCTTGAAGGATAGATGTCGGATGACCCTGTATGTGCATGGACATATGTTCACGTGTATGTATGTATGTCTTAACGGCGTGTGGGTGATTGTATGTGTGTGTGTTTGGAAGTGTACTTTTGTGTGTGTATGTGTGTGTGTGTGTTTGAGAGAGTGAGAACGAGAGAGAGTGAGAACGAGAGAGAGTGAGAACGAGAGAGAGTGAGAACGAGAGAGAGAGAGTGAGAACGAGAGAGAGAGAGTGAGAACGAGAGAGAGAGAGTGAGAGAGAGAGAGAGAGAGAGAGAGAGACGTGGGCAAGGGCGGTAGGAGGGGGATGGAGAGACGACCCTTGCTAGAGATGAAGTCATTATTCACGACTCGCAGCAAAAAGGAGGGGAGAGGGGAGAAAGAGAGGAAGGGAGGAAGGGGAAAAAGAGAGAAAGAGAAGAGGAATAGAGGGGTGAAGGGAGGGCAGGGGTTGGTAGTTAAAACTGTCTTACCAACTCTCCCCCCCTTCCCCCCATTGATGACTTTTACGGCCAACTACCGGGAAATTGTTGCCCGACCAGTGTGCCAGCCGAAGATAATGCTGCGCTTACCGGTGACCGGTTGTGTAGGAGAGAGCTTGGTGTGTGTGTGTGTGTGTGTGTGTGTGTGTGTGTGTGTGTGTGTGTGTGTGTGTGTGTGTGTCTTGGTGTGGGTTTGTTATGCATACTTTTGTCCATTTCCATTATATTTTGGAATGATCCTACCTGATTTTCATGAGAGAGACAGAGACAGAGACAGAGACAGAGACAGAGACAGAGACAGAGACAGACAGACGATAGGATAGCCTACAGTATTCCCGTAGCTCTCCGCTCCCGTTTCTGAAGGGGGCGTGACTCAGATCCATGGGATTCACACTGACTCGTGTTCCACCGACGGAGCCCTTCCTCATGCGAGAGCCTGTTTCGGTTTCAGCTTTTTTCATTTCGTGAGGTATCTATTTAAGCATTTAGTCATTGAAGGTAAATTTATGTAGACTAAGTATTTTTGGAGGTTTTAACAATTTGGCAATTGATAGATGTATCGTAAGGAGGAGGAAGAACGGAGGTAATTAAAGATGATGATGATTAGAGTCGCGGCAATTGTATTGATTATATTGATATTGGTGTTAGTAACTTGATGGTGATAATGACGAAGCCCTAGAAACACTAGAAGAGCAAAACCAAGTACATTTTAACAAAACCACTAGACATGCTCCCCGTAAACTTTAATTCAACGCCACCCTCCTCCATCTACCAAACAACCATTTTTTTTACCATTTTTCCTCCATTCTTCCACCAAATAGTCTTTTCCATTCGATTCAGTCCCATCAAATCACAAACCCAGTAAATTGCCATCCATTTTCTAATCCACCTCTAAACCCATTCATCCACCAAACTACCATCCATCAACCAAAATAAGCAATAGGCAATCCACTAAACTACCAGGTCATCCATTAGAAACCATCCACTCATCCAATAGACAACGAGGCCCATCCACCCGCCGAGCGTCCCCCATCCCCACCCCCACCCTTACACACACGCACACGCTCACACAAAGGCAACGTAACGAGGGTCACGTGGCGTAGGAAGCCTGCTGACCCGGCGCCACGTCAGGTCGCCTTCGAGGGGAATATGTGTAGGCATAATCATAATCATTGCTAGGCCTAGGATGCGTGTGTGTGTGTTGGGGAGGGGGGGGGGGGTAACTGTCTTATACGATGTTACGGGTCATTTTATTTTCGTTTTTTCTTTCTCACGTACTTTACTCCGTGTGTGTATGTATGTATGTATGTATGTATGTGTTCTTGTGTTCGTGTGTAAGTTCTTGTTAGTGTGTGTGTGTGTGTATGTGTATGTATGTATGTATGTATGTATGTATGTATGTATGTATGTATGTATGTATGTATGTATGTATGTATGTATGTATGTATGTATGTATATATATATATATATATATATATATATGTGTGTGTGTGTGTGTGTGTGTGTGTGTGTGTGTGTGTGTGTGTGTGTGTGTGTGTTTATATGTATATGCTTATGCATATATGTGTGTGTGTGAGCATAGGAGTGTATGTATGTATGTATGCTTCTTTTCGCTTGCTCCCTCTCTTATTCATCCCCCAAAGCCCCTTTCCTCCCCTCACTTGACTCGACACAGTTGACGGCACTTCGAGGGCTGGTGTTGAGGCGGCGGTACGGTGCGGCGCGGTGTCACGTCCGAGGGGAAATGCCTCTAAGGTGACGGAAGAAAGAAGGGGAAAGGGGGAAAAGTTCGCCGAAGGGTGTCAAAGTGAGGGTGACGATGCCAAGGAACCCACAAGAGTGTCTTAAGTGTAAAAGTGTCGTTCGAGGCTGTGCGTGGGGAAGGGGGGGGAGGGTATGGGGAAGGGGAAAGGGGGAAAAGGGAGTCTCACCTGTGGGAGTTCTGGCGTTCATGTTTTAGCAAAATTGATTGATTTGAGCCCTTGCAATGGATGGGAAGACAGAGGGATTTTTCGTTTTCGTTTCTTGTTGCATGTGTTTTCCTTTTCTTTCTAGCGTTTTGTCTTTTTTTTTTTATTTTCAAGTTTTTCCTTATTCCTTTCTCCATTTTATTTCTATTATTTTTTTTCCCATTTTATTCATTCATTCAAGCTCGCCTTCTGTCGAGCTCTCTCTTGATTAAGAAAGATCAATAACCCCCTCCCCTCCCCCCAAACACACATGGGGAGGGGGAAGTGAGGTGGGTATACAAGGAGCATCTGGAGCGTGGTGTGAAAGGGTCTCTGGAATACATTTATAGTGCACTTCATTCGTATGTATAGTATGGGTGTGTGTGCATTTATTGATGTATTTAGCATAATTGACTAAACACGTGTGTGTGTGTGTGTGTGTGTGTGTGTGTGTGTGTGTGTGTGTGTGTGTTTGTTTATGCATAAGCTCATAGGTGTGTATGCTTGATCTTACATACATGGAGGTGCGTGTGTTTTTAAGGAGGTTATCTCTCAAGGTTTTATCCCCGTTTTGACCGCATCTGTGTCAGGATGATCTGGCTCCTCTCCCCCGACGCAACAGGATGCTGCGGTCGGAGATTTTTGCGACGCAGGCACGGGATTTCGCATTACCTCCCCACCCCCACCCCCTACTCCGCGACCTCTCTGCTTTTACTTCTCCTTTTCTGGAGTATTGATGGTAGTTCATACGATGGGTATTATCTCTCTCTCTATCTTTCTATTTCTCTATCCCTGTATATCTCTCGATGTCCCTCCATTTATCTCTGTTTATGTTTGAATATATCCTTTTATATGTATATATATATATATATATATATATA
>BOPN01001047.1:89165-99165 GCA_017312705.2 Penaeus japonicus
CCCCACCCGCCCGTCCAACCACCCTCCCAAGCGCCCGCCCGTTGCCTAAATTAAGAACGTTTGGAAATAAAAACCAACAACAACAAAGAAACAAAAACGGCCAATATGTACGTTCGACAGATCTAATTCAATAAAGATGCCTTCCAGGGGGATGGAAATGAGGGATGCTGAAGGCGCGGAGATCCGACGGAGATTTGTGGAAAGAGAGGGCGCCGGTCGGGGGAGGTAGGGGGAGGGTAGGGATGGGCTACCCTTGGGTTGGAGAAAGGGGGCTTAAGGGGGCGAGAAGATGCTAACGGGATCATCATCTCCGAAGGGGGTAGGAAGATGCCGTCTTGAAAGGAGGGGAGGTTGGGGTTTTTGCGACGGTGAATTGGCGGCTCTTCTTTCTTTTGTTTGTGTTTGTGCTTGAGTGAGTCCTCACAAACATACTTAAGCACTCGCGCGCGCGCGCGCACACACACACACACACACACACACACACACACACACACACACACACACACACACACACACACACACACACACACACACACACACACACACACACACACACACACAAATAAACACAATGCATGTCTGACCGTATATAGACAGGCACCTAGACCCTGCCTATTTTCCTGCAAGCTGGAACCCGTTGCCATGCGTGTGCAGCATTAGCGACGGCAACAGTATAGTGATGTTGCAAAATTTGTAACCAGCTTTTCTTGTAAATTCTTTTAATTGATCAATTTATTTGATTCCTTCTCATTGACCAGAATGCATCATTAAACGCCGGTTTCCAAGGGCAACGTCCCTCTAGACCTCGGCTTTGACGAAGACGGGGCTCGTGACGTAAGCGAGTGACGTGACGTGACGAGACGAGACGTCACGGCCAGATAATGAGCAGTGCAATCTCGGGTTGGGTAAAGAGAGGGGGTGGGGGTTGGGGAGGGTAGAGTAGGAGGGGAACGAAGCCCAGCGTAATAGAGTAACGCGATACATCCTATCCTGCAAGCGGGACCTGGAGCGCGCAGAGAGAGAGAGAGAGGGGGGGTGGAGGGAGGGAAGGTGCGTGTGAGAGAGAGGGAAGGTGAGTGTGAGAGAGAGAAAGAGAGAGGCTGAGTGCGCGAAAGAGAGAGAGAGAGAGAGAGAGAGAGAGAGAGAGAGAAAGTGAGAGAGAAAGTGAAGAGGGGGTTCGTACGTGTGTATATCGTCTGTGTTTATGCGTGTTTGTACTTACATGGCCGCTTGTGCGCCGACATCAACAAACATAAAACGACACACATTCGCTCGCACGCAGTCCGACTCTCCGTTTGATGCCAGGTTGTCTTTACAGTGCCCGGTTGTGTGTATTTGCACAATTGGCCATAGCGAGGGGGAGAGAGCGAGTGGGAATGGGAAAGAGAGGGGGTTGAGGTCAGAATGCTCGATAGATACAAGGGTGGTGGTGGGGGTGGGGGATTAGCTGTTTACGTCATTATACGGGCGAAGGAGAGGGGAGCGCGTGTTGGGGGAGAGGGAATGAGGAAGGGGCAGGGGTTAAATAGGCACCTTTAATGGCCCTTTGTCTTCGTCTTCTGTAGCTTGATCTGACCTGGGGGAAGGGGGAGGGTCGTGTGTTCGGACGGGGATAAGGCTCATGACAGCGTTATTGCCATGAGGGGAAAAAAGGTCACGAAGAAGATAAGGCTCATGACCGTGTTATTGTCATGAAGGGGAAAAAAAGCTCACGAAGAGGGTAAGGCTCATGAGGCTCATGATAGTGTTACTGCCATGTGGGAATGGGGGGGGGGGCGTCATGAGGAGGATAAGGCTCATGACCGCGGCAGTGTCATGAGTCTTTTTTCGGTTCGTTGTTTCCATCTGTTTGGGGAGGCGAGCGATGGTTTTGAGGCTGTTGAATGAGAGGCAACGGGATCTGCTCTCGCCTTGCTCCTCCAGAGGGGGAGGAAGGAGGGGATGAAGGAGGCGGAAGGAGAGGGTAGAGAGAGAGAGAGAAAGGAAGGAGGGAGTGAAGGAGGCGGGGGAAGGGAATGGGTAGGACGAGGGAGGATGATTTTAATTTGATTCAGAAAGTTTGCTTACAAAGTGATTTAGAGACAGATAGACACGCTGACAGACATACAGATAGACACAGAGAGACAGAGAAAGCGCTAAAGGGAAGAAAGAAAAGAATGGATGAGAGAGAGAGAGAGAGAGAGAGAGAGAGAGAGAGAGAGAGAGAGAGAGAGAGAGAGAGAGAGAGAGAGAGAGAGGAGGACGTCAGGCTATCTCCCCTCCCCCCACCCTTCATCGACAACAGATGGCTCCCATTTACCCAACAGAGGGATTTTCGACAGAGCAAATCATCCACTTGGAAAGGGGTCTGTGACGAGAGACGGATGGATGGGGGAGGGGGGTAAGGGGGTAAGGGGGGGTCAGGTCAGAGGAGAACCGAGAGGAGATTGTCAGATGGATGAATGTCGCGAGATTGATGTAGACAGAGATGGTGTCGAAGTGTGATTGTGTGTGTCATTGCGTTTGTGTGTGTGTGTGTATGTGTGCGTGCATGCGTTCGTGTTTGTTTGTTTGTGTAGCCTGTGCCTGTATGATTGTGTATAATTGATTTTGTGTGTACGTATGTTGTCTTACTTTCCAACATGTGTGACTGAGTGTGCGTGCGTGCGTATGTCTGGGCAAAGAGGGTAGATTTCATTTCGAAGAAGCGAAACGAAATCGGAAGCGAAAGAAAAAAAGGACGGAAATAATCACTTACACATGTTTGTCTTTAAGTGCACATCGGCTATATAAAACGAGGGATGGGGAGGGAGGGAGGGAGAGAGGGAGAGAGGGAGAGAGGGAGAGGGAGGGAGGGAGGGAGGGTGAGTGGGAGGGTGAGTGGGAGGGTGAGTGGGAGGGTGAGTGGGAGGGTGAGAGGGAGGAGGAGGGAGAGAGGGAAGAAGAGAGAGAAAGAGAGAGAGAGAGAGAGAGAGAGAGAGAGAGAGAGAGAGAGAGAGAGAGAGAGAGAGAGAGAGAGAGAGAGAGAGAAGAGGAAAGGCCAGAAAATCTCCCAGGATGAAATGTTTGGTCAAATAACAACCGGTTTCCTTCCGAGAACTTTTCGGAACACCGCGCTCCTTATGATCTCGCGTTTCGCTCGCTCGCGTTGACACAGGGGAGAGCGCGCGGAACAGAGTTGTCTTGTGGGTCGAGCGGGAACTAGCTGACGCCCGGCTATTTGCGGGCGGCGGGAAAGAAAGCGGCTCGGAGGATTGTTTTCGGTGCTTTTGCGGGGCCCCGATTCCGCTCGCCGGTGGGCCGAGTTTTGCTTTGGGTGCCGCGGTGGATTGGAGGGGTAAGGTTTAGGGATGTCTAGACTTGGAGAGGGTGGGTGGCGACTGTTTCGTTGTAATATGGTTTATAGAAATCAAACGGACACACGCAAACACACACACACACATTTCCGTTAGTGTCTTTGTGTGTCTGTGTGCCTGTCTCTTTGGCTGTCTGTCTTATTTGACTGTCTTTATTATATATTTCCCTATATGTTCTTCTAAAACTCCCACTCCCCCACCCCCCCCACCAACACACACCCGGACGCCAGGCAGTATTCTCGCATCGAATGGCAAATCTACTTTTTTTTCACCATTACGTCCCATATATCCGTCACCGAACTTCATTTCCCCTTATCGCATTTCATAATCCTTATCCGAAACGTGGAAGAATGAGGGGACAGACGGAAGGGAAGGCATGACATAGAAGAGGGGAGCTGGGGTTGGGGGGGGGGGGGCGAGGAGAAAGGCGGTAATTGTATTTAAACGAATGACAAGAAAATTGGAATCGAGGGTAAATGGCTTTCGGGACGGGGGAGGAGAGGAGAGAGGGGGGAGGGGGGTTGGGGGGTTGGGGTGGTGGTTCCTTGGAAATGAGGGGCAAGAAGGGAAGGCGGCGAGGGGAAGATATTCGTGGAAATAATTCTCGAAGGAAGGGGAAAGGGGGGGTAGAGGAGGAGGAGGGGAAGGGGAATGGGGAATGGGGAAGAGAGAGAGGAGAAGGAGGGTGAGTAGGAGGTGAAGTAGGGGTCGAGTGGGAAGAGAAGAAGAACAAGAACAAGAAAAGGAAAAAGAAAAGAAGGGAAGAGGGGGGAGAAGAACAAGAACCAGAACAAGAGAAGGAGAAAGAAAAGGAAGTGAGAGGGAGAGGAGGAAGAGGAACAGGAAGAGGAAGAGGAGGAGGAGAAGAAGAAAGAAAAGGAGAAGAAAATTATAGTACTGTAATGTAGTTTAGAAAGGAAGGAGGAAAGGAAAATAAAGATGATCAAAGAAAAAAGAAGTAGAAGTGTAGGATTGTCAACTATTTTGAACTTGCGAAAGAAAGGGAGAGGGAAATGAAGAAGGTGATGATGACAAAGGAGAAGATGAAGAAATTTAGGGTTGCAGTGTAGTTTATAAGTGAGACTTAGGGGAGTAAATATAATGATGGGGTTGGAGGAGGAGGAGGAGGAGGAAGAAGAAGAAAGATGATAATAATAATAACAGTAATAATAATAATAATAAGACGAAGAACAAGAACTAGAAGAGAAAGAGAAGAATGAGAAAACAAGACCCAAAAAGGGAGACAAAGTGAGCGAGCGAGGGGAAAGGGAAAGGGAAGGGGAGGGGGGAGGGGAGGGGGTATCGTGCAGCCCCGACAAGAGTCCCGGACTTGTATGAGTAGCGCGTTGACTGTGAGTGTCGGAGGTGAAGGCCGACTTGGCTCTGTCGGACGCCCCGGGGAGAGATGAAGGGGGAGGGGCAGGGGGAGGGAGTGTTTGACGACAGGGGAGGGAAAGGGAAGAGAAGGGGAAGGAAGAGAAGAGAAGGGAAAGGAAGGGAAGGGAAGGGAAGGGAAAGGTAGGGAAAAGAAGGGAAGGGGAGGAGAGGGAAGGGAAGGGAAGGGAAAGGTAGGGAAATGTAGGGAATGGGAGGGGAGGGGAGGGGAGGGGAAGGGAAGAAAGGGAGGAGGAAGAAGTGGAGGACATCGGAAGGGGTAGGAGGAGGAGGTGAGCAAGGGTGTGGGATGGAGGGGAGAGACTAGGGGGTCGAGGGAAGGGGAGGGGGGAAGAAGGAGGTAGAGATGAAGGAGGCCATGGGAGGAGGAAGAGAAGAAGAAGAGGAAGAGGAAGAGGATGGTGATAGAGATGGAGATGGAGGTGGTGAATGAGAACATGGGATGAGAGGAGGAGGAGGAGGAGGAGGAGGAGGAGTAGGAGTAGGCGTTGAATAAGGGCTGAGGAGGGGAGGGGAGGGAGTGAAGGGCGGGAGGACAGCGGGAGGGGAAGGGGAAGGGGAAAGGGAAGGAGGGTGTGAATGGGTGTGAGGGCGAGGTGGTGTGCGTGAGGGAGGGGGAGGTGGGAGGGGAGAGGGGAGAGGGGTATCATGTTAATGATGTGCTAATTAAGACGTGAAGGAGAAGGGGGGCAGCCAGGTCTTGTCCCGCTCATGTTGCTCTTTAGGAGAGGTGGGAATGTTGCTCCGGCGATGCTGCCTCTGGCCGTCTGCGTCGTTTGTTGGTTGCTCTCGTCGTTTGTCTGTTTGTGTGCTTGTTAGTTTCGTCGTTTGTCTGTTCGCGTGCTTGTCGCTTTCGTCGTTTGTCTGTTTGCGTGCTTGTTGGTTTCGTTGTTTGTCTGTTTGCGTGTTTGTTGGTTTCGTCGTTTGTCTGTTTGTGTGCTTATTGGTTTCGTCGTTTGTCTGTTTGTGTGCTTGTCGCTGTCGTCGTTTGCATGTTTATGTGCTTTTTAGGTTTGCTGTTTGTTTGTTTGTGTGTTTGTTTGTCGTTTGTTATTTGTCACTTTCGTCGTTTGTTCTTTCTCGTTATTTTCGTTGTTTGTTGTATGTATGCTTGTCGCGTCCGTCATTGTTTTGTTTTTTTATTAGTTACGTCGTTCTTTGTTTGTTTGTTATTTCCTGTTGATTCCATCATTTGCGGTTGGTCCTTTTCTTACTGCCTTTTTTGTCTGTTGTCTTTTCTCTAATGTACGTGTGTATTTTTCATGTTTTCTATTTAGATGTGATTCCCTTTAATATGCCCTGCCATTTTTCTCACTTCTTATTTTTGCCCCTTTTTTCTTTTCCTTTTTTTCTTCCTCTTCCGTCCCCTCCTCCTTTTCCTAATTCCTCTTTCTCCTACTTCTCTCTTTTTTCTCTCCTCCTTCTCCTCCTCCTTTCTTTCCTTTTTCTCCTCCTCCTCCTCTTAATCCTTCTTTTCCCTTTTCACTTCCTCCTCCTCCTTCCCCTTCCCCTTCCCCTTCTTTCCCTTTTTCTCTCCTTCTTCCTTCTACTTCACATCTTCTTCTTCATCTTCTTCTTCTTCTTCTTCTTCTTCTTTATTCCTTCCTTTCATCCTTATTACCCAACGCATTACCATCTCGCAATTTCAAAGGCAATTTTCATGAGCAGGAGGAGGAAACAGAACAGCACACAACACAACCGCAATTATGCCGGGTAATGACATCAGAAGGACGCCCAAGCGATGACGGGGAACAGTGTGACTAACGTATTTTGATGAACAACAATAACAGAGGCAACGAGGAAGAATTTGATGTCACCCCTTGAGCGCCGGATTGAACAGACTTGCCGCTTGAGTGCCTGGTGTCGAGTTTGGTGGCAGTGTTTTATTTATTCATTTTTCTTCTTCATCTTCTTCTTCTTCTTTACCTAGCCCCCCTCCCTTTGGTATTCTTGCTCTGAAGAAGGGGCTTAGATTGATGCTCTGTTGTCGTGATAGTAGGATAGAAGGTGGGGGGGGGAGACGGAGACAGAGAGACCTGGTGACAGATAGAGAGTGGGTGAGAGAGAGTGAGAGAGGAGAGTGAAAATATATAGTGAGAGAAAAGAGAGAGGGAAAAATAGAAAGAGAAAAGAGAGAGGCAGAGAGAGAGAGAGAGTATGTGTGTGTGTGTGAAAGAGTGAGTGCGAGAGGGAGAGGAATAAGCAGAAAACAAGTGAGCGAGAGAAACGAGAAGGAGAAAGACATCCGCATGAGTTTTACATATGCGTGCTAGCGTGCTTGTGCGTAAGTATATCCCTCCCTCGGCTGTTAAGACCCTCGCGGCAACAAGCACACCAAAGTGACACCGGTTCTCGCACACACGCACAAATGACACAGCGGTCTCTGTGCATGTGCGTCGCGAGAGGGAGAGAGGGAAGGAGGGAGGAAGGTAGGGAGGATGGGAGTAAGGAAGGGAGGGTGGGAAGGAGGGAGTAAGGAAGGGAGGATGGGAGTAAGGAGGGGAGAGAGGGAAGGAGGGAGTACGGATGGGAGAGAGAGAAGGAGGGAGGGAGTAAGGAGTATGAAGGACAGACGGCCTGCTCGGGCAAAACAACGGCGAGTCCAATTTGCTTAATTTCCACTTGTCCCGAGTACTTCATCCAAAGGGGAGGCGGGAGGAGGGGGGGGGGGGGCTTTTTAAAGTGTTGAACGAAACTTTTAGATTGGGATATTAAATTATTACATGTTTTGTGTTTTTGTTATTAGTAGCAGATCGGGAAATTAGATTTTTGTTATTTTATTTGTTATTGTTATTATTGTCAGTAGTAGTAGTAGTAGTAGCGTCTTCACTATCATCATTCCTTAAAGGAGCATTTTAGTTTAAAGCTACCGGAGCATGCTAGTGTAAAGCGAACAATGCTCCGGAGGAAAAAAAAAAGTGATAGTAACCTTGTGAATGATAAGCCGCTTTCATTGCTGTTTCTTATCGCTTTGTTGTTATTACTGCTACATCCTCTGCTTTTGATCGCAGTAATTTGTTTATTTATGTATTTACTTACTTATTTATTTATCTATCTACTTATTGTTATGTATATAGATAGATAGATTAATAGATAGATAGATAGATACATACATACATACATATAAGTACATATATATACATATATATACATTTATACATATATACATATATACATATATACATATATACATATATACATATATACATATATACATATATACATATATACATATATACATATATATATATATATATATATATATATATATATATATATATATATATATACATATATATATATATATATATATATATATATATAATTTTATTAGTACTTTTTCTTTTATACATTTTTTATTTTTATGAGGATTAAGAAAGGGATGTGATAACTGATAAATTCTTCCCAATAGTTTACCCGTTATCGCCAGAACACCTTAACCCCGAAGTTTTCACAAGTTTCTTATCGCTTCGTTGTTATTACTGCTACATCCTCTGCTTTTGATCGCAGTAATTTGTTTATTTATTTATTTACTTACTTATTTATTTATCTATCTACTTATTGTTATGTATATAGGTAGATAGATTAATAGATAGATAGATAGATACATACATACATACATACATATAAGTACATATATATACATATATATACATATATATACATTTATACATATATACATATATACATATATACATATATACATATATACATATATATATATATATATATATATATATATATATATATATATATATATATATATATACATATAATTTTATTAGTACTTTTTCTTTGATACATTTTTTATTTTTTTGAGGGTTAAGAAAAGGATGAGATAACTGATAAATTCTTCCCAATAGTTTACCCGTTATCGCCTGGACACCTTAACCCCGAAGTTTTCACAAGTTGCACAAGGCATGTGTATCACAGTCCTCTTACGAGCAAAACTCAGCGTGGAAGGTGGTGAAGGAGACAAAACGGTAGATCCGTTTCGTCTTTTGTCGTTTCGTCTGAAGCGGAAACCAGGTGGATTCGAACCGTCATGATGCCTTAGTCTTTTATTAGTGTGGGCGTGTTTCTTATTATTTATGTTCTATTTTTATTTGTCCTCGGAGACAATGTGGAAAGCAATCAAATGTAGGCAAGGTTGATAGTGGAAGGGGGGAGGGAGGGCGAGGGGGAGAGGGAGGGAGGGGGGGAGGGAGGGAGGGAGGGAGGGAGAGGCTTTGTTGGGACTAACTTTCTGCCAATCCGTCTTTAAAATATTTTTAAACGTTAATCAGACAGACAGGCAGACAAAGAGAACCCTCGCGAGCAGACAAAGGAATGAGTAATCAAGCAAGCAAGCAAGCAAGTAAGCAAAAGAGGCACACACAGCCTCCCGTGTGCGATTTTCGGTCTGTCCAATAGTATGAGAACATATTTAAGTGAACAACGAGCACACCCTCATGGTCCCTCCGTGTCCGTGCGTGTGCGTATGCGAACATCCTGGACGGTGTGCAGTCGATCTGCGCACACACGCACATGCATGGGAAGCAGGTGAGACGTGCGAGAGGCTGTTGTTACTTTAACTGAGAGGTGCTGTTAATTAACCGGCTCCGGGAAGGCAGGTTCGATCTTTTTGTTTATTTATTGAATCATTATGTGTTTATTTCTTTAATTGTCGTCTATGTATTTTTTTTCTTAATTTTCTCTATAGTTTTTGTTTTTATTTATTTCTTTTTGTGTGGGTTGAGGGGTCAGGGGTGACTCTTGTATTGCGATCCCGGACTCGAATCGTAGATCGCGCGGCCGTGTTGGTTCAGGGAGTGGGGTAGGAGAGGGGGGGGGGGAGGAGGAGTATGGGAGTGGTGAATAATGGGGGCTTCATAAAGGTGTTGTTAGGATGGGTTTGCGCAGATGTTTCTTTTTTTGTTTTGTTTCTTTTCTCTCTCGTACTATATATCCTGTGTCTCGTTCCCTCACCTTCTATATCCTAACCAGTGGCAGTATTGTTCCGATGCCCAAAACCAGCCTCTCCAATGCTCCAGACGACATGAAACTCATTACACTCACCCCCATCCCAGGCAAAATTGAGGAACTTGTTCTTTTATGCAAAGTAGAGCATCGCCAGTCTGGAAACATCAAACTGTCCACCACAAAGTTGACCTTAACAACTGCGTCACGTCAAAAGTAGGCAGATGGCTGGAGGCAACCGCCGTCACCGAAAGTCCAACGAAAAGCACTCGACCTTATCGATCACACCACCATGAGCGCTGTGTATGAAT
>BOPN01001047.1:104165-106665 GCA_017312705.2 Penaeus japonicus
CGCGCGAGGGTGGCTGTCATCGGGAATTTCGTAAACGCTGACGGGCGAGGTAGTTAGCGAGTAAGGAGAGGCAGAGGAGGTTGTTGACCCCTCGTTGAAGGTGTGGCACGACCATAACCTCGTGGTGGCCTATGGGTCACGTTTTCCTCACGACTTCTCTCGCATCTTCACAACCTCTGTCGTACGAACCTTTATCTCCGTCTCCATCTACCATAATCTGTTCAACACAACCACTTCCGCGTAACCTCGTCTTTCTCTTCTCTATTACATTCGTCGTACGACCACTTCACCTTGACCTCGCCCGTAAAACTTGAACCCCGTGACCTCAACCCTTTAAGTCCCCTATTCATCCTTTCTCACGTTCATCCTATTCCGAACGACCTCTTTCTCTTGACGGGGTCGTTGTAGGGGGGAGGGGGGGAGGGGGAGTCGTTCCTTTGTCCGCCCGTCGCTGTGTGAGAGGCGATGTCACGTGAGCGCCGTTGATTAAAGCGAAGGTTGTCGTCGCGTTAGTGATGCATAGTACTGAAGGAGTGCCGTTAAAGGGGGAAGGGTTGCCAGGCGTGGGTATGTGAGGCCGAGATGCATGGCGATGTGTCTCTAAGGAAAGCGACTACGATGGGAATCCTGATGGGGAAAGAAGGGCTCGGGGCATGGGCAGCAGCTCGTGTCGCGGGACAAGTGCCAGGCCGCGTGCAGAACTGATGGCACTATATCTCACACGTTGGAGGGCTGTGGCACTCCGATAATCAAAGCGCTACAGTGTAGATTGAATATAAAAAGGGTGTACCCAGATGGAGGCTGTGCTTGTATTCCTGGCACGTGCGCGGCACTATGACTCTCCCGACGATGAGGAGTGTGTGGCACCTTGCCGGCACCTAGTGAGGGTGACAGGCAGGAAATGGGTGGTGAAGGGCGGCTCGTAGAGGAAGCACCTGTTGCCAGGAAGTGAGTTTCGCTGGAATGACGCGCAGGTGGCACTAGGGGGCCGGTCGTCCCTTGCGTGTATTGCGGTGTGAATTGATACCAAGGGGTTGAAGCGTCCTAAGAAAAGGTGGCAGTGAGCTCCTGGTACGTGATATCGAGAGAGATGAAAGGGAAGGAAGAGTTGAACGGTGGCAGTGCAAAATGATGGCAGTACTAAAAGGTGATTTCAGTTTTGTAATGAAGACAAGGACACGAATGACGGCGAAGTTGAGAAGTGGTTAGCCTTACCGTTGGCGGTGAGGATAAGGTACTGGCGATGGGGTGACACTTCAATCATTGACAGAAACAAGAGGTAGGGCTACCACACAAAACGAGAGAAAGCATCGATCGGCGGGAATCGATAGTACCAGGATGTTCTCGATTGTTGATACCGAGAGCTGTTCCTGCAATGGTGCCCGAGACGATGCTAGGAGGCACTCACTTTGATAGTGCCGAAGGTAAGGGAGGAGGCCCTCTGCAGATGCGGAGCCCCAGGTGCCAGCGCTGAGTCAGGGCCGAGGAAGAGTGATGAGGCGAGTGCAACCGACGGAGGTGCCATCGAAAGGTAGAAGGGGAGGGGCGGGGGGGGGGGAGGGGTTAGAGCAAACGCAGGGTGATGGGGCACGAGGCGAAGCAGGTGTGGTGCCCAGTGGAGGGTGCCACGCGGTTCACACACATGAGATAGTATTGTGGCTGTGGCCGAGCTCGTAGGAGGTGGCTGGAGAGATGTGGGGGGGGGGGGGTGATGTTGTATCTGTGACGGGGCCAAGTCTCCCCCCTCCCCTACTCCAAATGTGCCAGATCGGGGTGCCACCTTCGTGACGTTGCTGGTCCGCCAGTGTTCCCGAGTCCTTCGTGAAGCACGTACCGTTTGCGTGCATCGTGTGAGTGCGCGCGTGTGCGTAAGTGCCTGTCGCGAGGAATGTGTGCAGTTTACGTGTCTGTGCGCTTCATAATCATAAAATTTTAACAACCAAGAAGGGAAAGTGAAGAAAATATAGAAGTGATGAAAGAAACGTGTCAATATAATTCGAAAACATGCCAACCTAGAAATGGATAGTGTATATATAGAAAGAAGAAAATAATTACAAAGGTCGACGATAAAGTCAAGCTGGCGAGACCCGGTGATGCCTCGGCGGAGATGAAACGTCCTTCCCGGGAAGTGAGTGAAATGAGATCGCTCGCGCTAGTTCTCGAGGGACGGGAACGTGGCAAGAAGAGTCACTGAATAAATTTTGCTTAAGAAATGCGGATTTGGTTGTAACAAGTGACAGATTCTATTTATATAAGAAAGGATTTTTTTTTCCAAAGTGACGTATGTCTTGTTAGTTGAAAGAAAAAAATAGTGAAGTATCATTTTGTTAAATAACGGAATGCAGATGGTTTGTTCTTCCTTATTGTCTAAATTATTTTCGGCCATCTCTCTCTCTTGCTCTCCATCCTCCTCCTCCTCCACCTCCTCCTCCTCCTCCTCCTCCTCCTCCTCCTCCTCCTCCTCCTCCTCCACCTCCTCCACCTCCTCCACCTCCTCTTC
>BOPN01001047.1:119165-131665 GCA_017312705.2 Penaeus japonicus
CTACACCCTTCATCCACTTCCTTCCCCTCCCCTCCCCCCTTCCATCCTCCCCATACCCCCACCATCACAATTCAGACCAGGCTCCCGTGACAGGTTAATTAGTGGCTGGCAATAGAGGTCACACAAGGTCGAGAACGGGGTCAAGGTCAGCTTTTTTTCGACTAGGGAGGAGGTGAGGGGGAAACGGGAAGGGGAAAGGGGGAAGGACGGGCAGATGTATTTGTTGTTGTGGATGATGTTCTTTTTTGGGGGAGGGAGAGAAGGATAGGGGGGAACTTTGTTGATTGTTTTGTTAGGTATATTATTTTTTAGTGTATTATGTTGGTCGTGGTGTATTTTATCGGATTTTGTAAGGCTTGCTTATGTGTGTGATGTTACTATTGTTGTCATTGCTGTTCTTGGTGTACTCTTCTCTGCTACTACTACTACAACTGTTATTACTATGTTGTTGTTTATATTACTACTACTACTACGACCCCCACTACTACTAGACCTACCACCACCACCCGCTCACCACAAAATATCCTTCTCCTTGATCACGTATGACGCATTATCGCGCCCATGCACCCGAGGTCGACCGTGGGTAAGGTCAACAGCCCTTAGATAAGCGGGTGCAGGATCCCGCTCTCCCTCTCCCTCTCCCTCTTCCTCTCCCTCTCGCTCTCCCCCTCCCTCTCCCTCCCCCTCCCCCCTCCCTCCCCCTCCCCCTCCCCCTCTCCCTCCCCCTCCCCTACACTTTAAACACATTGCGTATTGCTGTTGTGACTAATAAGGGTTGGATGTTATTGGTGGTTGTAAAATAATTGGGGTCACGAGAATCGCTACACTGGTATGTAGTGCATGGATAGTGGGGATGGTGATAATGATAAAAATAATGATCAGTTGGTCTTGATGATATCAATGATGATTCTAATATTGACAATACTACTAATGATAAGAATGGAAATTATTCTAATATTGACAAAAGTGATACTGATAACAGTGATAGTAATTATGATAACAATAACAATAATAATAATGATGATAATTATAATAAGAATGATCTCAAAAGACAATGGTAACATTGATAGTAATTATGATAACCATAACAATAATAATGATGATGATAATTATAATAAGAATGATCTCAATAAAACGCGAAGGCTGAAGGCGAAAAATCATTGTGCAATTAGTTGGGGAAAGGGGGAGGGGCGAGGGAGGGAGGGAGGGGTCACACGAGAATCGTTATTCTGGAAATTCGTGGAAATGAGGAAGGGACGCAGAATCGCCTTGTCGCTAGTATTTTAATTTTCATTGATTTTATTTTATTTGTTCGTTAGGTATGGGTCGAGTAGGCCCACCGATGATGATGGAGATGTTATGAATCAACGATATTGGATAAGTAGGAGAATAAAGTGACAACGAGAGAAACTGATAAACAAGAGATAAGTAAAGGGCCACGACAAGCCGCTATCAAAATAAAGGGGAAAAATGAGAGAGAGAGCGAGAGAAGGGGAGAGAGAGAGAGAGAGAGAGAGAGAGAAGGAGAGAGAGAGAAGGAGAGAGGAAGGGAAGATGGAGAAGTAGAGGAGAGAGAGGGGGAAGGATAAAAAAAAATGAATAATGGATAAAGGGAAATAGAGAAACAAACATAAAAAGAAAAGGATACGTAAGCCTCTCCTGCCACAGCACACCCACGCACGTCCAATCGTCCAAAACATCGCATGGACGAAGCCTTTTGATGACGTGGGCCCTACGTCACGCCGGTGTTGGTTGTGTGGGTAACGTTAGGTGGATCGCGTTGTCCTGTGCTTTTTATGGTGGTGGCGGAAGCGTGCAGGTATGTGGTGTTGTGGGGAGTGGGGGGGGGGAGGTCGTATAATGTTTGTTTTTCATTGTTGGTGGTAGTAGTGGTTTGTTTTGTTTTTTTAGTGAAGGGGCGTTGTTATTATTTTTTATGGCATTGCAGTGTGTTAACACTATCGTCATGCCACCATCATCATGGTCATTATCATCATCATCCGCATTATTATTGTTACTGCTTTAATCGTCATTTATGTCGCCGCTGATATCACTACCATCGGCATTACTCATCATGCCTCTCTTATTCTGGCCGTCGAAGATGCCTGTTCCGAAGCATACCACGTGACATCTGCGGTTGCATCACTGCGCTTCCTCTGTTTTCGGGAGAGGTTTATCTGGAGGCTCATTTCCTCTGCTTGTTGTGGCCGTGAGCCGTGGCGGGGTCGGACGGTCGGTGGCTGTGTTTTTGTTGCGTGTTGGGCGTGCATGGATGGAGGGAGGGAGAGGGAGGAGAAATGAGACAGAGACAGAGACAGAGACAGAGAGACGTATAGTATATATTCGATTCCAAATTTTTTTTTCGGTTTATTATTCTTTTCATTTTTCAAAATCTCTCTCTCCTTCTCCCTCTCTCTCCCGTCCCTCCACCCTCTCCCTTCATCTGTCTCCTCCTCCCCCTCCCTTCATCCGTCTCCTCCTCCCCCCATCCATCACTGTGACTCCTCCCTCTTGTCTCCCTGCCCCCTACCCCCCATCCTCGTTCCTACCGTCTCGCTCCCCTTTCCTCTCTCCCTCCCCTTTCCTTGCCATTCCTCTCCCCTTGCCTCGTTTCCCATCCCCTCCCATTCCCTTCCCATCCCATCCCCTTCCCATCCCCTCCCATCCCCTCCCTCTTCTCTCCACCACCCTTCATTACCATCTATCTCTCCCTTCCCCTCTCCTCTCCTCCCCACCCCCTTCCTTGTCTCCCTCCCTCCCTCCCTCCCCGTTGAACAAGCGAGAATTTACAGCCTCAATTAAACCCTTTACGGAGCTCTCGTTCTGGTCTCCTTGTCCACACTCATTACTGTGGATCATTACGGGGGTGGGGGTGGGGAGAGGGGAAGGGAGAGGAGAGGAGAGGAGGAGTAGTTATGGGGTGGCTTTACGGGGAGAGAGATGTTGGGAGGGGGCAGGGAGAATGGGAGGAGGTGGGGAGGATGGAAGGGGGAGAGAGAGGTCGGATGGGGGTGGGGAGGGTAGGAGGGGATGTAGATAGGGATGGGGATGGGGGAGAGGGGATAGAGAGTGGCCAGGATTGTGTCAGGGTGGGGCTAAGGAATGGGGGTAGGGGTAGGGGGGAGGAGGGGAGGGGGTATTAGAAAGGGGAGCTGCTGTGTTACGGACCAAATTAGCCTTTCAGATAACATGCGCAAGAACTGGGCTTTGTTCGGGGTGCTAGATTGTCAGGCGCGCTTGTAATTAGTGAGGATCTTACCTGCTAATTAGCTGAGGAGATACGTGTGTGAGTGTGTTCGTTCG
The DNA here is from genome assembly GCA_017312705.2 of Penaeus japonicus. Classification (NCBI taxonomy): domain Eukaryota; kingdom Metazoa; phylum Arthropoda; class Malacostraca; order Decapoda; family Penaeidae; genus Penaeus; species Penaeus japonicus. The sequence continues at coordinate 122,469 of BOPN01001047.1, forward strand.
TGTGTGACTCCTTTTAGCATATTGTCGAGCCAGTTCGGTTTCTTTCTTTTCTTTTTCTTCTTTATTGTCTCTCTTTCTCTTTATTCTCTTTTTGTTTTCTCTTTTACTGTTTTAATTTTCTATCTTTATATTCTCATATTCTCTCTCATTCTCTTTCTTTCTCTTTATTCTTATTTTTCTCTCTTTTTCTGTTCTTATTTCTCTCTCTTTCTATTCTCTCTGTCTGTCTGTCCCTCCGCATTCCCTCCCTTCTGGCCTTTTCCTTCTTTCCTCTTTCTCTACCCCCTTCTTTCCCTGCCCCCTCCCTCTCTTCCCTTCCCTCCAGACTCACTTTCTCCCAGCCCCCCTCTCTTTCCTTCCACCCTCCCATTCTCCCTGCCCCCTATCTCTCTCTCCTTCCACTCTCCCATTCTCTCTGCCCCCTATCTCTCTCCTTCCACTCTCCCATTCTCCCTGCCCCTTTCCTCTTCCCTTTCTCTCTCTCTCCCTTTCACTTAGCTTCTTTCTCCATATCACTGTCTTCCTTGCCCTTCCTCTCTTCCTGCCCCCTCCCTTCGCTTTCTTCACACTCCCTTTCTTCTCCTTTCCTCTCCTCATACTATCTCCCATTCTCTACACTCCCTCTCTTTCTGTCTCTGCCCCCCCCCCCCCTTTTCTCTCTATCTCTCTCTCTCTCTCTCTCTCTCTCTCTCTCTCTCTCTCTCTCTCTCTCTCTCTCTCTCTCTCTCTCTCTCTCTCTCTCTCTCTCTCTCTCTGATTTTCCCTCCACGCTCCCTCACTCCCCATGCCTAATGTGTACATTATAGCCACCTCCCCCACGCCATCTACTGCCACGCCCAGTTCCCTCCGTCCACCCCGCTCCCCGCCACGCCCTTGCATTCTCATCATCGCCCGTGTCAGAGGCGCCGCAGCAAAAAGCGCCGTTTCCATTTGTAAATAAACACCAGTCGCTCGCCCGCTCCCGCCCTGCACTCCACCATCCCGCCCCTCCCCTCTCCTCCCTCCCGACTTCTCCTCCTTGCCAGGCATGACGGCGTTCGCCCCGCCACGCCCACCTGATCGCGGTGTCGTCTCTCATCTCCCCGCCCACCTGTTTGCAGTCATCCGTGCACAGGGCCACGCCTGGGGGATGTTTTTGCGTGTACACGTGTGCTCACAAGCATGCATATTCTCTGTGAGAGCGTACGCACACCCCAGACCACACCCGCACACGTGTATGTACAAGCGTGCGAATACCACCTGATTCAGAAACACACACACACACAGTCAGTGAATTAATAAGTATCTAAGTGAGGGGGTGTGCGTATGTATGTATGTATGTATGTATGTATGTATGTATGTATATCTAGGTGTAGGTATATATAGCTGGACGATGACTCAGCGAAAGAGGGGCAGGACATTAATGATTGAGGCAGAGAGAAAAGGGGGGCAACGCCTTTAAAAGATGGATATCTCGTTACCCTGTTTCAACGTAATACGCGCCCTGATACGTCCGACCTTGTCAACGGAGCAGATGACATGGTGAGTGACGACGATGGAACAGGTGCATAGTACGGGGGCCCCATTTTGCAAGAGCATGATGCAAGATACGCAATTAAGGTGTTTTTTTCATAGTGCAACATACGTTAATAATGTTCCGCTTTGTTTTGATTCAGTGTTGGGCATTTCCGAAGACAATGCAAATCGAAGCATTAGTTATTTATCTTTCATTGTTGGATGACTCACCCACATGCCTTTTGTTGGCTGGAGTGCATGTTCTTTTAAAATGGCATAAAGGCAATGTGACTTTGATCTATTATGAGGGGAATTTACGAGGCCAATCGAAGGGGGAAACGACCTTGACCTGTGAGTCACGGATGACGAAAGGTCACGAGGTCGTCCAAGGTCAAAGGTCGTTGTGGAAAGAAGCGGTGTAAGAATCTTGAGAAATAGTGACCAGTCATCGAGAGTCGACTGGCTTTGCATCCTCGCCCCTTTCTTCTCCTTATGATTCATGTCGTCCTCCTAGTTATTTTTCTTCCCATCTTTTTCCTCACTTTGTTTCTTCTTTTTTTGTATTTTATTTATTATCTTTGTTATTCTTAGTTTATTTCCCCCGCTACGCCTTGTTTTATTTGTTTTATGATTCCTTTTCTTCTTCGCCTTTAGTTCTTCATTCAGTGAGTCTCTCTCTCTCTCTCTCTCTCTCTCTCTCTCTCTCTCTCTCTCTCTCTCTCTCTCTCTCTCTCTCTCTCTCTCTCTCTCTCTCTCTCTCTCTCTCAAGGCCCTCTTTTCTCCTTTCTTGTTATGCTTTTCATCTCTAATCCCTTCGTATTTTTACTTATGCGTTTTTGTTATTCTTTCATCAAAATATTTAATTTATAGTTTTTTTTTTGTCATAAATACCTTCTCCTTTTTCATCTCTATGATCTTTATTATTTTGTTCGTGTCTCTTTCTGTTTCCCTTTTCTCCTCTTTATCAGTTTTCCTCCATGTCCATTTTCGGCCTACCCGCCTCGCCCTCGCCCCCTTTCGTCTTCTCTTCCGCTGGCCGCTTCCTCTTCGCTCCATTTCCTTTCGTTGGTCTTGGTATCGACTTTTCTTTTTCCGCTTCGTCAGTTCTCTAGGTTAAGGAGTTAAAGGTAACATGATGTAGCCTGCTTATTTCTCTTTCTATTTGTCTTTCTCTTTCTTTCTCTATCTTATTCTTACTTTCTCTATCTCTTCCTTTCTTTCACTATCTCTTTCTTACTTTCCCTATCTCTTTCTTTCTCTATCTTTTTCTTTTCTTTTCTTTCTTCTCTCTCTCTCCTCTTTCTCCTTTTCCTTCTCCTCTCTCTCTCTCTCTCTCTCACGTATTTACCTTCTTTTTCCTTCTTTTCCACATCCCTTTTCCCTCCTCCCTCTCTCCCTCTCTCCCTCTCTCCCTCTCTCCCTCCCTCCCTCCCTCCCTCTCTCCCTCCCTCTCCCCTTCCCCCTCTCTCTATCCCTCTCTCTGTCTCTCGGTCTCTCTTCCTCTCTCTCTCTCTTCCTCTCTCTCTCTCTCTCTCTCTCTCTCTCTCTCTCTCTCTCTCTCTCTCTCTCTCTCTCTCTCTCTCTCTCTCTCTCTCTCTCTCTCTTCCTCTCTCTCTCTCTCTCTCTCTCTCTCTCTCTCTCTCTCTCTCTCTCTCTCTCTCTCTCTCTTCCTCTCTCTCTCTCTCTCTCTCTCTCTCTCTCTCTCTCTCTCTCTCTCTCTCTCTCTCTCTCTCTCTCTCTCTCTCTCTCTCTCTCCCTCTCTCTCTCCCTCTCCCTCCTCCCTCCCTCTCTCCCTCTCCCTCCCCTTCTCCCTCTCCCTCTCCCTCCCCTTCTCCCTCTCCCTCCTCCTCTCTTTCCCTCTCATTCTCCCTCTCTTTCCCTCTCTTTCCCTCTTTCCCTCTCTCCCTCTCTTTCCCTCTCTCTATTCCTCTCTCTCTCTCTCTCTCTCTCTCTCTCTCTCTCTCTCTCTCTCTCTCTCTGTCTCTGTGTCTCTCTCTCTCTCTCTGTGTCTCTCGCTCTCTCTTCCTCTCTCTCTCTCTCTCTCCTCTCTCTCTCTCTCTCTCTCTCTCTCTCTCTCTCTCTCTCTCTCTCTCTCTCTCTCTGTGTGTGTGTCTCTCTCTCTCTCTCTCTCTCTCTCTCTCTCTCTCTCTCTCTCTCTCTCTCTCTCTCTCTCTCTCTCTCTCTCTCTCTCTCTCTCTCTCTCTCTCTCTCTGTGTCTCTCGCTCTCTCTTCCTCTCTCTCTCTCTCTTCCTGTCTCTCTCTCTCTCTCTCGTGTGACTGTGATTGTGTATTGTGTATTAATATCAGGTTTTCCCTGAGGTATACAGTTTATCCTTATCTCCTTCTTGGCTTTTGCTCTCCCCTCGTCCGTTTCCCCTTCTACCTCCCCTCCTTTTTGCGTCACCCTCCTCCTCTTTCCAATTTCCTATTTCATTTCCCTCTCCCCCCACCCCCCACCCCTCCGAGGCGTCCCCCAAGAATAGCGTCGAGGAAACCACACCCCAGATTTAGACGTCCTATCGGGCCTGAATGACTCGTTGTTGTAGCCTTTGTTATCCCTTGGCCGCACTTACCTCTCCTCTCCCCCACCCCCCTCTCCTACTCCCTGTCTTCCCCACCCACCCTCTTCCTCTTGTTCTCCTCGTCCCTTCTGTCTCACTACTATCTTCCCCTCCCCTTCTGCTCCCTGTCTTCCCCACCCACCCTCTTCCTCCTGTTCCTCTCACCTCCCTCTTCCCTTGCTCTTCTCATTTTCCCTTCTGTCCCACTCCCCTTTCCCACTCTCCTTTCTTCCCTTCTGTCCCACTCCCATTTCCCACTCTCCTTCACCCCTTCTCCCCTTCTCCCATTCCCCCCTTCCTTCTCTACCACTACCCCCCGGCTCTCCTCTTCGCCTCCCCCCTCTCCCACTCCACTTCTCTCCTGTCCCGAGAGAAAGAGAGAGAGAGAAACAGAGAGAGAGGGAGAGAGAGAGAGAGAGAGAGAGAGAGAGAGAGAGAGAGAGAGAGAGAGAGAGAGAGAGAGAGAGAGAGAGAGAGAGAGAGCAAATAAACAAATCAACATGCAAAGTTTGTAATGTTACGCAGGCTGTCCAGGGACATCTGCCCGCCTGAAATTTTAACACAATTGTTGTTACTCCTTTTTTTGTCTCTCTCTCTCTCTCTCTCTCTCTCTCTCTCTCTCTCTCTCTCTCTCTCTCTCTCTCTCTCTCTCATATGTATAACTATATTTGCATGTGTGTGTGTTGTCTGTCGAGTCAGCTCTGTCGCAGCGCCGGCCTTGTTCGAATATCGGGGATAATCCGGCATCCAATTGGTCAGCGGCGCGGACTCGGCGCCCATTTCAGCGAGTGAGCATTATGGAATGAATATCCGGTGTAAATGAGAATATTGGATCGCATTGGCTAAGCGTGTTAGTCGGGGTACAGGGGATACACGCCAATGTTTGAGCCCGGGTGGCCACAGACGCGTGCGGGCGGGAGGGTGCGCGCGCGCGCGTCGGATCCCTTTGAACGAGCACGTATACGAATCGCATGCACACAGATGCACACACACACACACACACACACACACACACACACACACACACACACACACACACACACACACACACACACACACACACACACACACACACACACACACACACACAGGTCACCAGAGAGAGAGAGAGAGACAGACAGACAGAAGCGGGGATGAATCGACAGAGTCAGAAAAAGAAATGTTAGAAAAACAATAAAAAGAAAGGAGTGGGCAGTTCACCACAACAGGAAATATCACATTTGTCTTTTTTTTGCAGGAAATGAAAGACATTTTGCGAGTTTTAAAAAGCAGCGCAGCGGGCTGTAGTGACTGTAGTAGGTGTCTTCACACACACACATACACACACACACACACAAACAAACAATCAATCCAACAAACAAACAAACAAACAATAAGCGACCCAAAAGAAGCATAGATGCGTAGCTGCGTCTCGTGATCTTGCCGTATGACTTGGAACGTCGTAAACGTCGTTCTTCTCTCTCTCGGCGTTAATGGGACGACGCGACGGCGGTGTAGCGGAGACTGGTCGTTGTGGGGAGTAGGGGCGGAGGGGGGGGGGGGGGGCTTATTAGGGTCGTTGTTACTGCGTCTTTTGTCGTCGTTGTAGTTGTTCTTGGTGTTTTGCTGTTGTGGCCGTTGGTGTCGTTGTGGTGTTTGTTGTTTGCTGTTCTTGTATTTGTTGTTCGTTATTGTTATTGTTTTTGTTATTATTATTGTTTTTTTTGTCGTTATTGCGCTTATTTGTTGTTGATTTTGTTGTTTTTTTATGTGTTGTAGCGATTTTCCCGTTATTATTGTTGTGTTAATATTGTTCCTAACGTTATTTTTTGTGGTTTGTTTTGTTTGTCATTTATGTTCTCTTTACTTCGTTGTTCTTAATATTCTTGCTGTGTTTTTCTTATTGTTGTTGATAAGTATGGTTTATTTGTGATTGTCGCATTGTTGTATTTGTTGTTGTTTAAGTCGTATCATATTTGGGGTATTTATTTATGTTGGGCAAAGGATCTCTCCAGTTAGAGAGACTGGCTGGAGAAAGCAACGGGAAACTACTCCAGAACTTTTCCCTTGTACAGTCATGCAAATGAAGCCAAAAGAACAAAACCAGAACAGCGTAAATATGGTGGACGTTCGCTCGGTCGGAATGTAGCTGGTCAATAGGTCTACCCTGACCGTCATCAAGCTGGCTTCAGACGCATGAGAGCCAACGTCAGGTCCTGACTCGGCACTCGAAGAAAAGATTATGAACTACCTATTATTATTGTTATTATTGTTGTTGCTGTGTTCATTTTTATTTGTTATCATTATTACTATTATTATTATTATTAACATTATTATTATTATTATTATTATTATTGTCATCATTATTATTTATCATTATTGTTACCATTGTATTTATTAAAAAATTGTGGGAATTATTGTTATAGTCAATATTATATGATGTGTATTGGTAATAATAGCAGTATCATTATATTTTTATTTTATCATTACAGTGATTATTGAGATTATGATTATTTGATCCAAAACTTAGACTAATTTCCGTTGTTTTCCTTCTACAGGTAAATGTACAGCGTGTTGACAGGAGAGCGAAGCTGTAGCAGTTTCAGGTAGGGGAGGAAGGGTGGGTGGATGGGTGGATGGGTGGGTGGGTGAGTGAGTGGTTGGGTGGGTGGTAGGGCGAGTGTTCGGGAGGAAGGGTGTGTGTGTTGGTGCTTCAGGTAAGGGAGGGAGGGAGGGAGGGAGGAAGGATGTGTGTGTGTGTGTGTGTGTGTGTGTGTGTGTGTGTGTGTGTGTATGTGTGTTTCAGGTAAGGAGAGGGAGGAAGAGTGGGTAGGTAATCGGGTGTGCGTGTGTATGGGTGGGTGGGTGGATGGGTTTTAGGGTGACAGGGCGGTCTGGTTGCTAGAGGTAGTGCTGTAGATCGATTTTGGTGGGTGTGCGAAACGGGAGCGTTCATTTGTGCTGCTCCTACGCACGGGTGATGAACGCTTCTTCATTCACTCAGTCGTTCTCACACAGACGCTCATAGAGTTATGATTGTTATTATTGTCTTTATAATCATTACAATGATAATGATGATTATAATGATTGTTATTTTTTATCATAATTGCACTTCGTTATCGTCATCATTATTATTATTATGATGATTTATATGAAGACGTAGATCCTACACCCAGGGCTTATTATTTAGTCATCGGCCTCTGCAAGCCGGAATTCCTGGTGATGACGTCAGTGTCTAAATATAGATCTCTCTCTCTCTTTCTTTCTCTCTTTCTCTCTTTCTATTTCTTTCTCCCTTTCTCTTTCTTCCTCTCTTCCTCTTTCTTCCTCTCTTTCTCTCTTTCTCTCTTTCTCTCTTTCTCTTCCTCTTCCTTTATCTCTCTCTCTTTCTCTCTCTATCTCTCTCTCTCTTTATTTTTATTTTTCGTCATCTCTCTCTTTCTCTCTCTCTCTCTCTCTCTCTCTCTCTTTCTCTCTTTCTCTTTTTCCCTCTCCCTTCCTCCTCCTCCTATGTCCATTCCTCCCCTCCCTCATCTCCTTCCCCTCCTCCCTCAACTCTTTACCTCCCCTCCCTTCCCCACCCCTCCCCCTCCCTATATCCCTTCCTCCTCCTCTTCCCCCCTTTTCTCTCCCTCTTTCTTCCCCTCCCAACCTTTCTCCTCCTTCTCCTCTCCCCTGCCCTTCTATGCCCTCCCCTCTTTCTTCCCCTCCCAACCTTTCTCCTCCTTCTCCTCTCCCCTGCCCTTCTATGCCCTCCTCTCTTCTCCCTCTCCCTCTCTTTCCTCCCCTCCCGTCCTTCCCCCTTCCTTCCCTTCCCCACTCCCCTCTTCCACCTCTCTTCCTTCTCTCCCCCCTCTCTCTCTCTCTCTTATCGTCCGTGCCCTGCAATTACGAGCGAGCGGAGCGTGCCGAACAGGTGGTTAGCGCGTGTGACAGAGGGCCGGGCCACCTGTCATTAACGGCTGTATTGACAGGTAGACAGCAAGCCACACTTCCGGTTCTTGGGTGATAATTATCGGTAGCAGATTGTTTGTGCTTATTTCATTCGTCGTTGGTGTGTGTTGGTTCCTTTTTTTTATTGTTTTTATGTATCTTTTTATATATATTAATATGGCTACGGTTGTTATTAGTGTCATTATTATTATTATTATTATTATTATTATTATTATTATGATAATTGTTATTATTATTATGATAATTGTTATTATTATTATTATTGATATTATTATTATTATAGTTATTGCTATTACTATTATAATAATTGATATTATTATTTTATTGTTGTTATTATCTTTGCTATTTTTGTCATTATTATCATAATTATGATAGCGAAAACTACTTTGAGAACATTAATGATGGCAACAGCTATAATAATAATAATAATATTAAGAACAATATCAATGATAATGATAATGTTATCATCATGATCAGCATCATGATAATTGGTATTGTTTATATTGCTGTATTCCCATCTGATTTTTTAGTTTGCACCCTTTTCCAACCTCCCCCCCCCCTTCTCTCTATCTCTTTAACCTTGATAGCGGGGTCACGCTCCTGTCTTAAAGGTCACGCAATCTTAAAGCAGATAAGCATGTCACGCTGCTGCTTGGATCGGCCGCCAGCTGTCATGCGAACTGTTGCGTCATCAGCTTTGTTGGGAGATTGCTATAGATAAGTGGGGGAGGGAGGAGGGGGGGGATGGGGGGTTGTTACAGAGGTGTGTAACGTGTAATTGTAGGCTCTCGGTTTTATTCGGGTTGGTATGTGTATGCTTTTGTGTGTGTTCGTTTTTTTGTGTTCTATCGTTATCATGCGTGCAATTTTAGTTGTCACTTACATATCTTATCTCGCACGCGCACGCACGCACATGCACACGCACACACACGCACATACAAAATTACATACATACATATACATACCTCATCCTCTCCTCTCCTCTCCTCTCCTCTCCATCACCCCCCTCCCCTTATCTCTCTCTCCCTTTTCACGTGAATTTTGAACTCATTACGCACAAGACACCAAGAGCAAGTTCTTGTCAAAGCGGCGATAAAATGTGAATGATAAACGTATTATGCTCTCCGAAAAGTGATAAGCTGATATGAATCGATAAGGGCGCAAGCGGTAGCGTTTCGTAAACGGATCGGTGTCGCAGCGATTAGGGGG
>BOPN01001047.1:156665-159165 GCA_017312705.2 Penaeus japonicus
TCAACCTCCTCCACCTCTCCACCTCCAACTCTAATCCCACCTCCTCCTCTTCTTCATCCTCTTTTTCATATTGCCCCCTCCCCTTTTTCCCAGCTTTGTATTCCTTGTATTCATTGCCTCTTCCAACCCCAGTCCTCACCCCATCCCTCCCCAGTCCTCACCCCACCCCACCCCACCCCATACTTTCAAAGCAGGAAGCAAGAGCAGTGGAGGCTTGCTTTGACCCCTAGTATTCAGAGTGGATCGCTTGAGTGTGTCTTTTGAGGGTGAGAGTTCGAGAGCATTTGCCTTTTGAAAAGCATGTTTACCGCTCCTCTTCTTTCTCCTATTTATACTCCTTTCTTGTCTTCATTCTCTCTCCCTCTCTCTCCCCCTCTCTCTCCCTCTCTCCCTCTCTCCCTCTCTCTCTCCCTCTCTCCCCCTCTCTCTCCCTCTCTCCCTCTCTCTCTCCCTCTCTCCCTCTCTCCCTCTCTCCCTCTCTCTCTCCTTCTCTCTCTCCCTCCCTCTCTCTCTCCTTCTCTCTCTCCCTCCCTCCCTCCCTCCCTCTACCTCACTCACTCACTCACTCACTCACTCCCTTTCTCATTCTCTATCTATCTCTCTATCTATTTGTAGTATTTTTAGATGTGCGCACAAAAATGGAATGACAGCAGTTTATTACGTGGATAGACAGTGTATAAACAGAAGGAATATCATGTATATAATACTGGGTGAAAGGATCCAACTCCTCCCTACCCCACTTCCCCCCTTCCCCCCTACCCCCCTTCCCCATATGAAGTACTCACGAAGTAGCCCAGGTGTGGCCGTTGGTGATTGCATTGCCAGTACGCTAGTTATTGGCACTGGCGCTGGCACTGGCCCTGGACTGGCCCGGGGACGATGCCAGAATCATGACACGGTGAGGGATGATGTAACGGAGTTTTTTTGGCACGGGTAGCTTCGGGGCGTCCATGACATGGTCGGGGGTGAAGGGGTAGGGGGTAGGGGGTGAGGGGTACAGCTCGCAGACGGTGGCACTCTCTGGCCCGTGGGATATACTGCCTGATGCCGTTTAAGAGGCCGAGAAACAGCTGCTGTTATTGGCTGGAGATGGATACATTTGTGTGTATGTGTGTGTGTGTGTGTGTGCTTGCGTACGTACGTGTGAGACAGGGAGAGAGAAGGAGAGAGGGATTGAAAAATATTGAGATCGAATGGATGAGTGAGAGTTAGGACACTGGGAAAGGGGGAGAAGGTGCCTTCAGACTTTAGGCACTCGCCCTCCTTGACAGATTCATCGTTGTCATCGCAGTGGCTGACACTTATGCCTTTGTTGTTTATTTGTTTGTTTATGTAGATTTATGTAGATCAATATTTTATGTAGCTTTTATTTATGCCTTAGTATCTAAATTCTATTTTTTTACACATGTAGTGGTTAGTTGTTATGGCTACTGTCACTGCTCTTGTCATCACCACCATAACTATCGTCATAACTATCGTCAATAACACGGATAAGATCATCATTTTCATCCATTTAATCCTTGTCAACAATCGACCGGCTCAAATATGTTCGCTATGCAGTCTGTCGGTCGGACGTGTCAGTGCCAGCTGAGATCGTGCAAGGAGGGCCACTCAAGGCCGCGGCGATCTGGCCCTTCGTGGCACTTGGGGGTGATAGGCTTCGGGGGAGGGGGGATGAGGAGGAGGAGGAGGAGGATGGAGGATGGGGGGAGGGAGCGTTGGAGAGTGTGGAGAGAGGGTGGAGTGAGGAAGGAGGGAATGGGTGGTAGGGAGGAGGGAGGGAAATGAGGGTTAGAGAGAGAGAGAGAGAGAGAGAGAGAGAGAGAGAGAGAGAGAGAGAGAGAGAGAGAGAGAGAGAGAGAGAGAGAGAGAGAGAGAGAGAGAGAGAAAGGGGGGGGGGATCTCTCTCTTTCTTTGTGTGTAGGGGATATCTATCTATCTATTTATCTGTCTTTCTTACCTAATTATCCGTATTTACCCTTTTTTCTTCTTTTCAGGTAAGCTGTGATTCAAGCTTGAGTGTGGCTTGTTCTCGAACCAGCCGTGGAAGGTAGAGTTAAGAAGGATGCAGACTCATTAGTTTTGTCTCTCTCTCTTTTTTTTTCGTTTTTTTCTTTCTTTCTTTCTTTCTTTTTCCCCTCATACTTTCGTTTTTTTCATCACCTTTGTTTGTATTAGTACTGGTATTGTTATTGTCGTTGTTGTTATTATTATATTGTTATTTTTGTTATTGATTTGTTTAACTCGCCGTTGTTATATATCATGTTTCCTTATCCCCCAAGGCTTTGTTCATTTTTGAAGTTGAAGATATAACTTCCTTAGAGCGAGGGCGAGAGAGAACCTTCTTATCCGTCTGGTCCTTCATCATCTTCTCATACTGTTTAGTTTGCTTCTTCCTCACCGTCCCGTTCCTCATTCTCCAACATCATCATCTTCATCTTTTTCGTCATTTTCTTTTCCCTCTTCCTCAAATTCTTTCTTTCTCCTCCTTCATCTTCTT
>BOPN01001047.1:164165-181665 GCA_017312705.2 Penaeus japonicus
TGCAACAGGGAACGTTCTAGTCTCTCTCTCTCTCTCTCTCCGCGGGTGTTCTCGTCGTTGCGTCCAGAGGTCAGGCCGGTTCTGCAATTGAATCGAGGTCATTCGGTTAAAAGATATGTTTTCGACTTCCGTTTTCTCGTTCGGGGATTTTGAATGCCGTTTTCTCCTCGTGTCGCCAGGTTCTGTTGCAAATTGAGAACGAGGTTTTGTCTTATCTCTCCGCGCAGTAATGGTGTGTGTTGACTCTGGGCGCGTTTTCTGTTATGTTACCAGTGGCTGTGGCATTTAGGGGGGAACTGTGCTAATTTGGATGTAGTGTCATTTTTTGTTTTGTTTTGTTTCTGTTTTTTTAGAGGAAAAGAGGAGAAAGGGAGGCAGATAAGTGGAGCAATAGACTGATGTATATAGTAAATATGCCACTGATTCATCAAGTGGGGGACAAAGGGGAATACTAGCAGTAGCTGTTTATAGTTAGAATGATATTGCAGCTGTGTGTGAGAAGTGACATTCTAGATTTTTCTTTTACTTTCATTTTATTTACAATGCTCATTGCACAGGATTGCAATTTTCACCCGAGTGATTATCGAATGTGATTAGTTTGCGTCAGTCTACCCTCGTAATTGCTGAATGAATAATATAGACAAGAAACGTTTTCTATGACGTTGACCTCTGACGAGCTGGATCTGCCCCCTCCCCCTGCCTTTCATCCATTCTCTCTCTCGCGCCTCTTCGCTCCCGCTTACCCCCGACCCCTTCCTTTACACCACCCCCCTCTCTCTCCTCTTCCCAATTCTCTCCATCTTCCTTCCTCCCTACCTCTTCCTCACTCCCTTCCCCCCTCTTCTACCAACTCTCCCCCTCTGTGTATACCGCCCCCCTCCCTCCCACTCCATCCCCCCTATCTTCCCTCCCCCCCGTCCTCCCAACTCTCGCCCTCTTTATCTCCCCTCCCCCTCCCCCTCCTACCCCTCCCCTTCCCCTTCCCCACTACCCTTCCCCTTCCCCCCTACCCTTAGCCCTACCCCTCCCTAGCCGAGTGTCGATGTCGTCATCCCGGCTGGAGGTGTGGCAGGTTAACCTTCATCCCTCAGAATGGCGAAGCTGCTGCCGGTGGCTTTCATTCATTGGGGCTTTGCTAAGTGGAGCGGTGGGAGTTTCTGTGTGTTTTTTTTTTCTCTCTCTCTCTCATCGGCTCGGTGTGCTTTTATTGTTTGTTTGCTTGTTAGGTTGTTTGGTTGTTCATTGTTTTTGTGTTCTCTCTCTCTCTCTCTCGATCTCTCGATCTCTCTCTCTGTTTCTCTTTCCTTTCTCTCTCTCTCTCTCTCTCTCTCTCTCTCTCTCTCTCTCTCTCTCTCTCTCTCTCTCTCTCTCTCTCTCTCTCTCTCTCTCTCTCTCTCTCTCTCTCTCATCTCTCTCCTCTCTCTCTCATCTCTCTCTCTCTCTCTCTCTCTCTCTCTCTCTCTCTCTCTCTCTCTCTTATATATATATATATATATATATATATATATATATATATATATATATATATATATATATATATATATATATATATATATATATATATATATATATATATATATATGTGTGTGTATATACACATGCATACATACATACATACATACATACATACATACATACATACATACATACATATGTTCTTAGATGTATTGATGAGAAGAAATCGTCTTGACTGTCTCTGATTTTCTTTATGGTAAAGATACATGTGTGCATGCACGCAAACAGATATTTATGCAAACAACGTTTATTTATATATTTTTTTCCTTTCTTCCTTTGCCTAAATTTCTTGCGAGGTCACTTGTGCCAGAAAATCTCTCTCCAAATAAAGAGTGCGAGCGTGCCATGTTGCGGGATGAGGTAGAGAGGGGGGGGGGGGGGAGAAGCTGCAGCCGGGGTACAAGTGATAGCGGGCATGTGGATGTGCAGAAGGTGGGATAAGAAGGTGGAAGAGGAGGGGGGGTGTTAAAAGAGAGGGTTTTAGGGGAGGGGGAAGGGGGAGATGGATAGCCTGAAGGGGGTTTGTGCGTCTTACCAGTGTGGGGGCGTTCATGTATTCATTATAATGGTCAGGGGTGAATCCTCTTCATTCCCTCTCTCCTCCCCATTCTTTCTCTCCCCCTCACTCTACCCTCTCCTCTCTTCCCTCTTTTCACTCCTCTCCCCCCTCTCTCTTCCCCTTTCTTCCCTTTCCACCCTCTATCTCCTCCTCCACTTTTCTCTCCCCTCTCCCCTATCCACTCCCCTCCTTCTCTCTTTTCTCCTTCCTCTATTTCCTCTCCTGTCACCCCTTTCTCATCACCTTTCTCCCCTCCTCCCCCGCTTCCCTCCCCCCTCTTCCCTCTCCCTCCCTCCCCTCTCCTCCGTCTCTTCATGGAAGCTGCCTTGATTCTCTCTCCCTTTCCCTCCCCTCCCCCTCCGCCTCCGACCCCCCCCCCCCATTGATCCCTGCCGTAAAGATTGGGGGTTTCTTTGTTGCATGCTTGTTGTTATCGTTATTCCCTTGTTATTATTGAAAATGTGGTTAATAATGTGACTTGGCTTGGTCTGTTGATTAGTCCCCATGGTATCGCTTTCATGGCCGTCTCTTTTGTGAAATGATATTGATAAGGGTGTTATCAGTAACCCCTCCCTCTCTCTCTCTCTCTCTCTCTCTCTCTCTCTCTCTCTCTCTCTCTCTCTCTCTCTCTCTCTCTCTCTCTCTCTCTCTCTCTCTCGCTCTCTCTCTCTAATTTAGGCGTAGTTCCTATTCATTTGTATATACTGTATATAGTAGAAGGGAAAGTGAAAAGGTAGGTAGGGGAAGAGAGAGAAATGGAGGATAGGGGTAGGGGAAAGGGAAAGAAGGGAAGGAAAGGAAGGGAAGGAGAGGGAGGGGAGGAGAGGAGATGAAGAGGAAGGGGAAGGGGAAGAGGAAGGAAGGAAGGGTTGATGGATTATGTCGAGGTGATGGAGAATGATGGAAAGGTAGGTATGGGGGCGACATAAGAGGAAAGGGAAAGGGCGGACGAGAGAAGGAAGTACAAGAGAGAGAGAGAGAGAGAGAGAGAGAGAGAGAGAGAGAGAGAGAGAGAGAGAGAGAGAGAGAGAGAGAGAGAGAGAGAGAGAGAGAGAGAGAGAGAGGACAGAGAATAAAAGAGTACATATACAAACAAGAAAGGAAAGTGGTTTACCAGCTGACAGAAGAGAGGAAGTAAGATGATACACAAATGCACTTGAGATGTCTGTGATAATTGACTAAATGGAACATGTCTGAAGAGTATCGTTAAATTTCAAATATTTATCATCACCGACCTGTCAACTTGTCACCAGTCATCGCCAACTTGTCAATTACCAAGAAGTCATCGCCGCCAACTTGTCATCATCAGTCATCATCACCAACCTGTCATCAGTCATCACCAACCTGTCTAATAGTTCGTAGCCTCGAAAAAAATAAAGCAAAAGGAGAAAAAAGAAAAATGTATAATAACAAGATTGATAAGTAGATAAATGAATAAAAACTGAATATAGACGAATAACAAGTGAAATGCAAGGGAACTGTAGTTGACATTTCCGCGTAATTAAATGTTTGCCATTTGTTGTTCAATTGTTTCCTTGCAATATTGTTCAGTTGTTGCGATCATGTTTTTTTAGTTATTTTTTTGTTGTTGTTGTTTATTCGTTTACGTATTTATTCACTCGCCTCTCTGTTTGTTCGAATTTTGTCGAGTATAAATTTCCGCGGCGGTCCAAACTTGTCTTCATGAATATTCAGATTGATTCGTTTTCATGTTGAAAGCCGGAGCCAGATGTGGTCCGCCGGTCTTGTTTTTAGGCCTAGGCTGATGTTTTCTGTTTTCTGAGTTTTCTGAGGCCAGTGCATGCATATTGACGCAGGTCCAAACGTCAAGGAAATATTCGTTCAGATACAGGGCCTTGGAACCATGAAGAATAGAGGGACCTTTAATTCCGAACGTGTGTGTAGCGGTTTGTCTGTGTGTTTACAAGCCTCTGCTTAGAGACGAATGTGATGAATGGAAATCGTCTTGACTGTCTCTGATTTTCTTTATGATTGGAAGCGCGCCTATTACTCTTTGCGTGCATGTGTGTGTATGTGTGTGTGTGTGTGTGTGTGTGTGTGTGTGTGTGTGTGTGTGTGTCTGGGTATGAAGGGGGAGGAGAGAGGGGGAAAGAGAGATAGAGAGAGGGGGGGGGGTATCTCAAGGCCAGGTAGAAAGGCGGCGAAGGCGTATGCGTCAGGTCAAGACGCACTGCCATCGATATTGCATTGAATTAAGTAGTCATACATGATCAATGTCTTATGTCACATAATATCGATACCAGTGCCTTACACCCCATTCCCATTCTTCTCCTTACCCCATTCCGCCATTCTCACCCCCTTTTCCCTCTCTCACAATTCCCCCACCCCCCAATCGCCATTCTATCCGTTCTCCATCCCCTCCCCCTTATCACCTTCCTCCTCGCCCTTCCCTTCTTAGTCATGAGCCCAGCTCCGTCCTTCTCCTTCCTGCGCCCGGTACCGGATTGGGTTTAGCATATCGTGAGGGCTGTGCCTACCTTCGTGGGCGGTCGAGCGCTCAGGTGTGCGTGTGGAGAGGGAGGGAGGGAGAGAGGGAAAGGGAGAAAGGGAGGGAGGTAAAGAGAAATAAAGGGAAAAAGAGTCCGACAAACACCTAAACACATAGACAGACAGACAAACCTGCATACGGCGAGGCAGTCCCGAGGACAGCACGTAGAAGTGCCTCAGTGGACTGGCACTGGGAGGGCCACACGCAGGCGAGAGGAATCGGGCCAGGGCAGGCAGCTTTATGGCGGGCCTCGGGGCCAATTGGAGTGTCAGGCACCGAAGGGACGGAGGATGTGGCACTTGGGGTCAGCGGAGTGCCACATAGGCTTCATTTAAGCTCAGGAGGAACCGGATATTATCTCTGGCATCCAACTGTAGGGGGGGGGGATGGTGTGGTTTTGTTTCTGTGTTTGCCTCTCTCTTCTCTTCTCTTCTCTTATCTTATCTTCTCTCTTCCCTACTTTCATTCTGCACAACCCCTCCCCACTCCTCCTCCTTCCCTTCCTCCCCCTCCTCCCTCCTCTCGCGCGTGTAGATCTGTTTTGAGATTAAAGTTAAAGTTTTCCCCAAAACGTTCCCGCAGGTTTTAGAGACCCCCTCCCCCCAGCCCCCTTCCCCCTGTACTGACTCTTGCCCCCAACTAAATCAGATGTTCATGACGCTTGGCTGATTTTTTTTCTTCCTATTTCTCTCTCTCTCTCTCTCTCTCTCTCTCTCTCTCTCTCTCTCTCTCTCTCCCTCTCTCTCTCTCCCCCTCTCTCTCTCTCTTTCGGTAGGGTAGACAGTAAACTAGTTAAGAGTGTTATTCATTATTATTTTGAAAAGGGAGAGAGAGAAACAAACAAACAAACAAACAAACAAACAAACAAACAGAAGGGAGAGAGAAAGAGATCAAGCAGAGAGATGTAGTGTAGATGATAAATGCTTGTGAACCCGATTAAGGCCAATCCTGCGTTCGACATTTGGTGGCTTAATTAATGGTCAAACATCCTTGCACATGCAATCTGAGGATGCAATGAACGAAGGACATTTCGATTTCGTTTTATGAACAAACTGAAACATAACTGCATAGAGGGCATAATTTAACGTTTTCTTAAAATTATTGATAACATATTAAACGTTTTTTTTCAATAATGAAGTTTTTTTTTGTTTTCTCTCCATATATGAAATACTGAACGGAGATAAGGCCATGCCGTTTACCTGTATGCAAAGCCGTGCAAATACCAAGGTAGACTTCCTGATGACTCGGGTGAGGAATAAGTACGTGGAGTACACACGTTACGTCTTGTAATTATAGTACATTTACAAGCAACGCGAACGTGGTTGGCGTGACCTGTTGGTGTAAAGGGGCGAAGGATGTGGTAAAATATCTAGTTAAGGAACGTGGAGGAGGAGGAGGAGGAAGAGGAGAGGGTGGGGAAAGGGGGTGAGTAGGAGGGGAGGAAAGGAGGAGGAGGAGAGGGTGGGGAAAGGGGGTGAGGAGGTGGGGAAAGGAGGAGGAGAAGGGAGTGGGGAAAGAGGGGGGGAGGAAGAGGATGAGGAGAAGAAGAAGAAGAAGAGGAAGAGGAAAAGGAGGAGGAGCAAGAGGAGTTGGTGGTGGTGGCGGCGACGGCGTTGTCGGCCCAAAACGAGGAACGAGGGAGCTTTCACTCGGTAGGGACATACTTGCCTCCTCATCATCATTCTCTCTCTCTCTCTCTCTCTCTCTCTCTCTCTCTCTCTCTCTCTCTCTCTCTCTCTCTCTCTCTCTCTCTCTCTCTCTCTCTCTCTCTCTCTCCCTCTCCCCCTACCCCTCCCCCTCCCCTTCCCCTTCCCCCTCCCATTCACCCCCTCCCCCTTCTTCCCCCATGTAAACACCCTGTGCCACCGGTGCCATCAGTTTGTAAACCACCAGCTGGCACCAATTTGTAAGCCACCTACTGGCACTAGTTGTAACCCACCACTGCGAGCAGTTTGTTATAACCACTCGATGCCCTGGTTGTAGGTCGGTGATTAAGAGACAGACGTTCACGTGCCATGGTCTTTATTGTGGACTCTAATACACTAGACCCTGGCCGAAGGCCAGAGGTCAGAGCGGTTCGCTCTGGTCTGTCTGTCTGACCTCTCTGTCCTGATCTGTCTGTGTGTGATCCTTACATGTCCTTAAGTACAAATCTTCAGTCACTTTCTACGCCTCGGGGCTTCCGTTAACAAATACAGCTGCCTAGAAAAGCTTGTGTTCCGAGGCGGAAACGAACACAGGAAGCAGGATGCGTCAGGTCAAGACGCACTGCCATCGATATTGCATTGAATTAAGTAGTCATACATGATCAATGTCTTATGTCACATAATATCGATACCAGTGCCTTACATCGCTCGGACCACGCTACTAGACGGCCCCCGTCGTATCTTAGTTAGAGAAATAACCAGGCTTTAACTACTACGATCTAGCTAAAATCAATGTCTCCACCCTACAAGTGGGCTCCTGGTCATTGGAGGCTATCTGCACCAGACTTCGCAGGTAGCTGTGACATTCAACCATAAGCAAAAACACTATCAAATTCATTGGCATCAATGGGCACTAATCAGTGGCCCTAGTAAGCATGTAACATGTATGATATGAGAAACGATTCAATAACTGCAGTGTAGGAGTAGGCACTAAGACTGGCCTCATGACAACATAAAATGAGTGACTGCAGTGAACAAGTGGGCCCTAAGAGATGGCTCCCAAAACATACATATATCAGGAGAAATACAAGACTACAACACATACAGGAAATACAATTTGGCTGTGAGTATAGAGAAACATTATGTGTGAGAAAGTAATAAAGCAAAGGTGTGATTGCTTAAGCGAAATGAGGGGAGAGTGACAACATAACATGACAAGCTTGCATAGTCAGTGAAGTTAGGAAACGACTCGAGTGAGCATAGGCTAGAAGAACTTGCAAATTACTAAAAGAACACATAGAAAAAGGTTTCATAAAAGTGTGGTAGGATCAGCTTATCCCAGAACAAAATCTCACGACTTCATGAGATACAGTACTTGAAAGGTGGCAGTGCATTGGAGAATACATACATAAAAAAAATATTTTGTATCACGACTGGTGGTGTCAGTGCACCGAGGGTGGGGGTCGGACAGTGGCTACCCTATGGGGCAAACAATTCAACACCCTTGCGACTTGTGGATAACAGGCGAGCTAGTTACGGTGGTCAGGCGTAACTGGCGCGATGCCCTGTATCTCAAAGGTGCGATTGGGTTGACTTTGCAATACACCCAAACACTGTACAACTCAACCACCGTTCTACCTTGGTGAAAACATGCACCAACACAACACAGTAGGTATACAGGGGGGAGGGGGGGTTACATATATATGAAACGTGCGGGAAACTTTTCGTCCGCTGGGAGGGGGGGGTTACCACATAAAAACAACCTGCGTGCTCCTTGCACGGCTTACTGATGCCACATGCGTCTTGCATGGCTACCTAAATGACATGCGTGCGCCCTGCACGGCTTACAGATGCCTCATGCGTCTTGCATGGCTACCAAAATGACATGCGTGCGCCCTGCACGGCTTACTGATGCCTCATGCGTCTTGCATGGCTACCAAAATGACATGCGTGCGCCCTGCACGGCTTACTGATGCCTCATGCGTCTTGCATGGCTACCAAAATGACATGCGTGCGCCCTGCACGGCTTACTGATGCCTCATGCGTCTTGCATGGCTACCTAAATGACATGCGTGCGCCCTGCACGGCTTACTGATGCCTCATGCGTCTTGCATGGCTACCTAAATGACATGCGTGCGCCCTGCACGGCTTACTGATGCCTCATGCGTCTTGCATGGCTACCAAAATGACATGCGTGCGCCCTGCACGGCTTACTGATGCGACAAACAATAATAATAACACTTTGCAACTGCCAAGAGGAGAACAAACAAAGGAAGAATCGAAACTAAGTAATATGTGCAAGCTCAAGAGATGCAAGTTTACAAGATACAGAGAAAATACAAACATGAATAGCACTTGTCGACGAGAAAAATAATAAGAGGCGTATTTTAACGAGCGGTGAAAGATAAATTGATAGATAAAAATTGGCAATACTGATCACCAGCACAGATTCGGAGGGAAAGTGAAGACTATTAAGAAATTACATGGTTTAAATACAATATCGCTTCTCCTCCGATAATTGCAATTAAGTATGGAAAATCTTTCAAAGGTTCACTTTCAAAACAAATATTTGGAGAGGAACAGTCAAAAAAATGTCTCCAGAATACATTATCCGAAGTTGCAAGATGCAGAAAATACGAATAGCAATAGCACGTGTCGATGAAAGAAAGTACAAAAATAACAGAAGATAGGAATCAGGCAACACTGATCGCCAGTACAGAATCGGAATGAAAGTGAAAACTGAAGAATTTACAGTCTAATACAATATCGTGTCCGCTTCGATAATTGTAATCAAGCATGGAAAATCGTTCAAGGGTTCACTTTCAAAACAAATATTCGGAGATTAACAGTCAATAAAATTTCTCCAGAATATATTGTCCGAAGTTGCAAAATACGAGTAGAAATAGCAGGTGTCGGTGAAAAAATACAAAAATAACAGAATATAGGAATCAGGCAACACTCATCGCCAGTACAGATTCGGAATGAAAGTGAAAAGCTGTCAAGAATTTACATAGTCTAAATACGATATCGGCCCTTTCGATAATCGTAATCGAACATGTAAAATCTTGTAAGGGTTCACTTTCAGAACAAATATTTTGGAGAGTAAAGCCAGAAAAAATTCTCCAAATTACCTTGTCCGAATAATGAAAATATAAACAATAAGGGTTGTTTTACGACAAAAGGGAAGCAAAACATTGACACTGCCTTTTCACACGGTCAGGTCATGAAGGGGAGGGTCTGAAATATCGGCACGTGCGAAGAAACTAAGCGAAGAAACAATACATATAAAAATATCTGATGCTCAGAACTTCAGAATACAGAACAGAACTTCAGAATATTCAAGCCATTATTCACATAAAATAAGAAAGAAATTCAGTAGGCCGTCAGAGAGGCCGTTATAACGGGGTCATCAAGGCGAGATGAGGAAACAGGGGAAGAGAGGGGGGGGGGGGGACTTTTCCTTTCAACGATTAATTCGTTCACACCTAAGCGTAAGGGAGGGAAGAGGATGGAAGTCCTGCGGAATCACACTCCCGCGCAGGTGTTTCACAAAAGAAAAACAGAGGTACAATCACGAGAAAAAAAAACACAGCATAGAGGTACAATCACGAGAAAAAATCACAGCATAGAAAATTCCTAAATCCTAACGAAATCTAACGAAACCTAACAAAATAAAAAGAGCCTGGGTTTCTCTAACTTACGGGATTTTTTGATGTCACGATGTCAACATGTAGATGGGCGTCTGCAGGCGGGTCGTAGGTCGGTCGTATCGCGGATCGGTGTGGTGGTCCTTTTGACTTCTCATCTGTGGCCTTTTCTGCTCGTGTCAGAGACTTCGTGACCTGGGAGTTGGGGCGCTCGTGTTAAGCCCAAAATCCGCGGTGGGCAGTCTTGGGTTGCCATGAAAGATGGGTGTCGACGTGCAGGAAGTTACTTAGCACGGACAGGTCGGCTGCTATGGGCGGCGGTGTTTGTCAGGACAGGTAGAACAGGGCGGGCGGGCGGGAGAAGTTCTTACTGTGGTGTGGGCGGCCGGCAAACTTCTTACTGTGGAGTGGGCGGCGGGCGGGAACTTCGGCGTAATTTCTCCATTTTCTTCTCGATATCAATGGTAGCTTCGGCGTAGCGGCTTCTTCGGAGTTGTGAGCTCGATACCAGCAAAATCGTGGCATCCACCGCCTGGCCACCAATGTAAACCCACCAGTGCCACCGGTGCCAACAGTTGTAAACACCCTGTGCCACCGGTGCCATCAGTTTGTAAACCACCAGCTGGCACCAATTTGTAAGCCACCTACTGGCACTAGTTGTAACCCACCACTGCGAGCAGTTTGTTATAACCACTCGATGCCCTGGTTGTAGGTCGGTGATTAAGAGACAGACGTTCACGTGCCATGGTCTTTATTGTGGACTCTAATACACTAGACCCTGGCCGAAGGCCAGAGGTCAGAGCGGTTCGCTCTGGTCTGTCTGTCTGACCTCTCTGTCCTGATCTGTCTGTGTGTGATCCTTACATGTCCTTAAGTACAAATCTTCAGTCACTTACGCCTTCGGGGCTTCCGTTAACAAATACAGCTGCCTAGAAAAGCTTGTGTTCCGAGGCGGAAACGAACACAGGAAGCAGGATGCGTCAGGTCAAGACGCACTGCCATCGATATTGCATTGAATTAAGTAGTCATACATGATCAATGTCTTATGTCACATAATATCGATACCAGTGCCTTACACCCCATTCCCATTCTTCTCCTTACCCCATTCCGCCATTCTCACCCCCTTTTCCCTCTCTCACAATTCCCCCACCCCCCAATCGCCATTCTATCCCTTCTCCATCCCCTGCCCCTTATCACCTTCCTCCTCCTCCCCCCGTCCCTTCTTAGTCATGAGCCCAGCTTCGTCCTTCCCCTTCCTGCGCCCGGTACCGGATTGGGTTTAGCATATCGTGAGGGCTACGCCTACCTCTCTCTCTCTCTTTCTCTCTCTCTCCCTCTCCCTCTCCCCCTCCCCCTCCCTCTCCTTCTCCCTCTCCCTTTCCCCTTCCTCCCTCCCTCCCTCCCTCCCTCCCTCCCTCCCTCCCTCCCTCCCTCCCTCCCTCCCTCCCTCCCTTCCCCCTTCCAGGTAAAGCGAATCTAACCATTCCCAATCAGCCAATCCCGCACGGCGGCGCGTTCACGATTGGCAACAGGATTGGACTCGTCACGGAAAGACGAAATCCAACCCCTTCGTCGTTTATGCCGCGTTGCCCGTCATCGCGATTAGGTTAAAAAGAATCGCCTAATCTTCGTCCCGGTAGAGTTAGAGATAGAGAAAGGGAGAGAGTTAGAGATAGAGAAAGGGAGAGAGTTAGAGATAGAGAAAGGGAGAGAGTTAGAGATAGAGAAAGGGAGAGAGTTAGAGATAGAGAAAGGGAGAGAGTTAGAGATAGAGAAAGGGAGAGAGTTAGAGATAGAGAAAGGGAGAGAGTTAGAGATAGAGAAAGGGAGAGAGTTAGAGATAGAGAAAGGGAGAGAGTTAGAGATAGAGAAAGGGAGAGAGTTAGAGATAGAGAAAGGGAGAGAGTTAGAGATAGAGAAAGGGAGAGAGTTAGAGATAGAGAAAGGGAGAGAGTTAGAGATAGAGAAAGGGAGAGAGTTAGAGATAGAGAAAGGGAGAGAGTTAGAGATAGAGAAAGGGAGAGAGTTAGAGATAGAGAAAGGGAGAGAGTTAGAGATAGAGAAAGGGAGAGAGTTAGAGATAGAGAAAGGGAGAGAGTTAGAGATAGAGAAAGGGAGAGAGTTAGAGATAGAGAAAGGGAGAGAGTTAGAGATAGAGAAAGGGAGAGAGTTAGAGATAGAGAAAGGGAGAGAGTTAGAGATAGAGAAAGGGAGAGAGTTAGAGATAGAGAAAGGGAGAGAGTTAGAGATAGAGAAAGGGAGAGAGTTAGAGATAGAGAAAGGGAGAGAGTTAGAGATAGAGAAAGGGAGAGAGTTAGAGATAGAGAAAGGGAGAGAGTTAGAGATAGAGAAAGGGAGAGAGTTAGAGATAGAGAAAGGGAGAGAGTTAGAGATAGAGAAAGGGAGAGAGTTAGAGATAGAGAAAGGGAGAGAGTTAGAGATAGAGAAAGGGAGAGAGTTAGAGATAGAGAAAGGGAGAGAGTTAGAGATAGAGAAAGGGAGAGAGTTAGAGATAGAGAAAGGGAGAGAGTTAGAGATAGAGAAAGGGAGAGAGTTAGAGATAGAGAAAGGGAGAGAGTTAGAGATAGAGAAAGGGAGAGAGTTAGAGATAGAGAAAGGGAGAGAGTTAGAGATAGAGAAAGGGAGAGAGTTAGAGATAGAGAAAGGGAGAGAGTTAGAGATAGAGAAAGGGAGAGAGTTAGAGATAGAGAAAGGGAGAGAGTTAGAGATAGAGAAAGGGAGAGAGTTAGAGATAGAGAAAGGGAGAGAGTTAGAGATAGAGAAAGGGAGAGAGTTAGAGATAGAGAAAGGGAGAGAGTTAGAGATAGAGAAAGGGAGAGAGTTAGAGATAGAGAAAGGGAGAGAGTTAGAGATAGAGAAAGGGAGAGAGTTAGAGATAGAGAAAGGGAGAGAGTTAGAGATAGAGAAAGGGAGAGAGTTAGAGATAGAGAAAGGGAGAGAGTTAGAGATAGAGAAAGGGAGAGAGTTAGAGATAGAGAAAGGGAGAGAGTTAGAGATAGAGAAAGGGAGAGAGTTAGAGATAGAGAAAGGGAGAGAGTTAGAGATAGAGAAAGGGAGAGAGTTAGAGATAGAGAAAGGGAGAGAGTTAGAGATAGAGAAAGGGAGAGAGTTAGAGATAGAGAAAGGGAGAGAGTTAGAGATAGAGAAAGGGAGAGAGTTAGAGATAGAGAAAGGGAGAGAGTTAGAGATAGAGAAAGGGAGAGAGTTAGAGATAGAGAAAGGGAGAGAGTTAGAGATAGAGAAAGGGAGAGAGTTAGAGATAGAGAAAGGGAAAGAGTTAGAGATAGAGAAAGGGAAAGAGAGAGAGAAAGAGAATAGAGAGAGAGAGAGTGGGAGAGGGAGAGGGAGAGTTTTCTTGTTTGTTTGTTTGTTTGCTCGTTCGATGGTATAGCACTACACGTTCCTGAGTCGCAGGAAGAAGCTCATATATGCATTTGGTGGCTCCAGCCCGGCTGGTGGAGTAAGGATTTTACGTGTGTTCCTTTTCATACTTTCATTTTATATTTATCCTCGGATATTCTATCATCCAGCCTGGAATTCATTGGCTTTGGATTAAGGAGTGGCTCCAGAGCAGAAAGTTTCAACCCCGCCCCCCTCCCCTCAGCGTGAATTTATTTTTGAATTTCGTGGATTTATTTATTTTTCGTCGGGGTCACTTGTGGATGTGTGCGAGGGCGCGCGCGCACGGGCCGCGTTGACCTTGAGAGCGGCGTGAAAGATTGAGACCGCTCCCGCTCGCGCTCGCGCCGCCCGTGTCAGTGTCAGAGTGCCTGTGTGCGAGTGCGGGTGCAGGTCACACGCGCGGTCGGAGACGCAGACGTAGGGAAAAGAAGATAGTTGGCTTGTGAAAGAGGGAATTGGGAAATGAAGGAGGAATAGGGGAAGGAAAGGAATCCTGAATAAGGTGAAATAAAGGAATTAGTTCCTGTAAGACTTTTTTGAAGGTGTTGAGTCTGCGATTTCAGTGGAAGGGGACCATAACCGTGAATTAGTGATCGTGTAGTGTGACCTCGTGAACTCTCCAGCCTGGCCTGTGGCTGGAGATAGTGCCTGGCAACGCCCCGCCCCCTCCCTGCCCCTTCCACCCTTCCTTGCATGCGAGGAGCCTTTTAGCGACCCTTCCCCTCCCTCCCGACTGTCTATTAGGCATACCCCCCCTGTGCCACCCCCTCCTGGCCGCCGTTCGCAGAAAAGGGCGGCACCGACGAAGGGAGGCGGTCATCGTCAGGAGTGCCAGTGCCCGAGCGCCGTCTGGTGGTTTCGCAGGGCCTCGCTGGGCTGCGGGAGGAGCGACGACGCCTCGATCGCGTAACCTTAAGCCAATCAAATTGGAGTGACGCGTGTTGATACGTTCGTAATGGACTGGTAACGGGCTGACATTTGCGCTGTGAGGAGGGCGGCTGCTGAGACGACCTCCTCCTCCTCCGCATCCTCCTCTGCTTACACCACCTCCTCCTCCTCCTAGGCCTTCTCCCTCCTCCTCTTCCATTGCCACTACCTCTATCTCCTCTTATTCTCCTTCTCCTCCTCCTTCATCACCACCATCTCTTCCCATCCTTCGTCCTCTTTCTCCCTTTGTTTTCCTCTTCCCTCTACTCCCTCTCATCCTCCACCACCAACTCTTCGTCCTCCTAGCCCCCTCCCCCCTCCCCCGCCGCCTCCAGGAGCGCCAAACGGGAAGGGAGAGCTTGTTGACTCTCGCTGCGGGAACAGGTGAGTACCACTCGGATGCCCTAAATGAATAGGATTTTGTATTTTTTCGTACGTGTTTTTGTTCTAACTTTCTCTCTTTTTGAACTCTGTTAGCCCCCACCCCTTCATTTCCCCTCTCCTCTTCTTCTCCTCCTCCTTCTCCCCCTCCCTTCATTTTTTTTTCTCCCTCCTCTTCTCTTCTTCTTGACGTTCGTCCCTTTCCTCTCCCTGCTCTCGTCTTCTCCGTAAATCCATTCATTCCTAATGTCTCCTCCATGTCTTTCGCACCCCATTCTCTCAGTGTCGTCACCCTTCCCCTGGCCCTTGCCACACCCCCTTCCTTCCTACACCCTCCCCCTCCCCCTCCCCCTCCGTGTGAAAGGAACACGTCCAGGGCGGGGGAGGGGAGAAGGAGGGGGAGATAAGGATGACGAAAGAAACTCATTTTAGGAGGGTGCGCACGTGTTTGCTTATCTACGTACGTGTGCATGTGTGTTTGTGTGTACATCTGTAATTGCGTGTGTGTATGTGTGCTTGCCTTTGTCTGCCTGCCTGCTTAAGTCCATCTGTCTGTCCATTTTAGTGTCCCTTTTGACCTGTGCCCGTGTCCAAATCTCCCCCGTGTGTGCACCCACACGCACTCGCCGATAAGTCTGCCAGATGTATCGGCGGGAAGGACCCTCCTGTGTTGACGTCTCTCCCAGTTCCCTCTAACGACGGCCGTCTGTCTCTCCTCCTTTCTTCCACGGCGCGTAAACACTGGCAGCGACGGGCGTTAGATGGGGGGGGGGGGGTAAATGCTTTTGTACGTGTGTTTATTTGAGTGTATGTACTACGTGTGTGCTTTTTTCTTTTCTTTTCTTTTTTTCTTTTTTTCAGTGCTATGTAGGCTACTGAGGGTCGCATGCTCTCTTTCTTTCTTTCTTTCTTTCTTTCTTTCTTTCTTTCTCTCTCACTCTCACTCTCTTTCTTACCCTCTCCCCCTCTTTTCCTCTTCCTCTAAACCTTATCTTATCTCTCTCCCTGTCTTCCTGTTTATTTTTTTTAGATGAAACACGGTGCTCCTTTCGTACCGAACCGAACACCGTCTCTGTCCACAATCGTTAAAGTTGTTTCACTACTACTCTTTATCGGCCTTAAACTTCAAAGCCTTTACAGATGCTCCTTTTCTTCTTCTTCTTCTTCCTCGTCTTCTTCTTTCTTAGTCTTCTTTTTTTTCTTTGTTTTTTGTTTTTCTTTCTTGTTCCTGGTCTTCTTTTCTTGTTTTTGTTGTTGTTGTCTTTGTTTGTCTTCTTCTTATTATTATTATCAATATTATTCTTTTCTCTCTCTCATCTTCATCTTCTTCATATCCTCCTCCTCCTCGCCATCACTTATCCTTTTCTTATTTTTCTTTTTAAATGTCAAAATGTTTTATTTCGTTTTCTTCCTTAGATTTTAGTCGTCTCACTTTCTTCTCTTGCCTCTCCTCTTCTTATATTCCTCGCTGTTGTGTGTATTTGTTGTTTAGATTTCTTTCATATTCTTTTCCTGTTTTCCTCTTCTCGTTAGTTGTCGGGTACCTATTATTAGCATGCTTCGTTAGTTGCATCGAATCTTCAGGTTGAAAAGAAAATGCTAGTGTCTCATTTTATTTTATTTATCTAGTTATCTAACGTTTTATTTATTTTACTTCTTTATCATTGCTATTTATTTCCTCTCATTGTATATTTATTTGTCTATTATTCCTGTTGTTTAGCCGGCATTGTGCTTCAGCCAAGCTTCGTCAAGGGATGTGCAGTTCAAATCTTATACTTGGGTTCTTGATGTCTGTATCTCGAGAGAGAAAGCCAGACATTCTCTCTCTCTCTCTGTCTCTGTCTCTCCTTCTCTCTCTCTCTCTCTCTCTCTCTCTCTCTCTCTCTCTCTCTCTCTCTCTCTCTCTCTCTCTCTCTCTCTCTCTCTCTCTCTCTCTCTCTCTCTCTCTCTCTCTCTCTCTCTCTCTCTCTCTCTCTCTCTCTCTCTCTCTCTCTCTCTCTCTCTCTCTCTCTCTCTCTCTCTCTCTCTCTCTCTCTCTCTCTCTCTCTCTCTCTCTCTCTCTCTCTCTCTCTCTCTCTCTCTCTCTCTCTCTCTCTCTCTCTCTCTCTCTCTCTCTCTCTCTCTCTCTCTCTCGTCTCTCTCTCTCTCTCTCTCTCTCTCTCTCTCTCTCTCTCTCTCTCTCTCTCTCTCTCTCTCTCTCTCTCTCTCTCTCTCTCTCTCTCTCTCTCTCTCTCTCTCTCTCTCTCTCTCTCTCTCTCTCTCTCTCTCTCTCTCTCTCTCTCTCTCTCTCTCTCTCTCGTATCTCTCTCTCTCTCTCTCTCTCTCTCTCTCTCTCTCTCTCTCTCTCTCTCTCTCTCTCTCTCTCTCTCTCTCTCTCTCATATGCCATCCATTCATCCATCCATCCATCCATCCATCCATCCATCCATCCATCTATATTCCCCTTCCCTTTCTCTCCATCCTCCCCTCCTTCATGGTGAGTAATCCTATCTCCATCCCGCTGACAACATCATCTTCAAGAAGTTGCAAGGGTAGGGGGTGAGGGGAAGGGGGGGGGAGGTGGTGGAGATGTCCATGTGATGTCATTACTTATATTCATTCATGGTCTAGTGCACTGATAATGCATGTGAAGTATTAAGGTTTACTTGATCTTCTGATATTTTGTTTCTTTGATTTTCTTTACGTTATTAATTTTCTTGTGGATTGTTTTTTTTACATCATATGTGTTGTTTTTGCGTTGTATTCGCGTATTTATTCCATTCGTTTTAGTTATGAGAGAGAGAGAGAGAGAGAGAGAGAGAGAGAGAGAGAGAGAGAGAGAAAGGGGGGGGGGGTAG
The DNA here is from genome assembly GCA_017312705.2 of Penaeus japonicus. Lineage (NCBI taxonomy): Eukaryota > Metazoa > Arthropoda > Malacostraca > Decapoda > Penaeidae > Penaeus > Penaeus japonicus. Next base: position 181,609 of record BOPN01001047.1, read on the forward strand.
TTTTGTATCCGATTGTATTGCTGTGCGAAGTTACAGAATACATATAGTCTTTGTGTG
>BOPN01001047.1:189165-194165 GCA_017312705.2 Penaeus japonicus
TTATCTATCTATCTATCTTACACACACATACACACACACACACACACACACACACACACACACACACACACACATACACACACACACACACACACACACATACATACACACACACCTACTTCATTTTCTTACTCCACTCTTTCCTTCCTTCCTCCTCTTTACCCTTCCCCCACCCCCCCCCCCCCCCCCCCCCCTCCCCTCCCCCCCCCTCTCCCTCCCCTCCTCCTCCCCCTCCCCCCCCTCCTCCTCCCTCTCCCTCCTCCCTCTCCCCTCCCCTCCTCTCTCCTCCATCTCCCTCCCCTCTCTCCCTCCCTTATCCCTCCCCCCTTCTCCTCTCCCCCATCTCCTCATCCCCACTCCTTTCCTCCCCCCCCCCCTCCCTCCCTCCCTCCTCCCTCCCCCCTCCTCCCTCCCTCCTCCCTCCTCCTCCTCCCTCCTCCCTACTCTCTCCTAGGCGTATTCTTTCGTAACGCTGCAGAACCCAGTGCGGGAAGGAGGAGGAGGAGGAGGTCTCTTTTGTGCTTCTTGACGGATGTAACTTGGCTGCTTTTCGCTTGGAATCCGGCCAGAGACGTATCCTTTTTTATCACCATTGTTACTATCATCTTCATTATTATTATCTTTTTTTTTTTTTTTTTTTGACTCTCTCTAGCATTATCATTTATTGTTATTATTGTTATTATTAATGTCATTGTTATTGTGATGATAATGATGATGATTATTGGTTGTATATTTCACTATATCTTTGTCATTTTATTATTGTTTTTTTATTGCTATTTAGATAATGATAATGATGAGCATTGCTATTATTAGACAGTGTGTTAATACTATTACTTACAGTAAAGTATTGTTGCTTTACTACTTTTGATTATTAGTATACCTTTATAGTGTTAATATTGTTAATAAACGGAATAATTGTTAATAAACCTTCTCCTTATAGCTGTATGTTGCAAAATCATTGCCATTGCGATATGATCATGATCTAATTATATATTTATAGATTGTGGAATGAGAGTGCGATAGTAATGAGGATGTTAATATGAGGTTGACGGCGACTTTTCTTCCTCTTCAGCTTTATAATGTTTTCGGTGTTCATAATGTCATTAGACCGATATTGCGAGAGAGTCGAGATGTTGGGCAGGAGATCTTTGGATTTAGAGCAGCGAAGCCTCCAGAAAAACAAAGTTGTTGTGGGGAGTCTCTCTCGCTCTCTTGCTCTGCTCGCTCTGTCTCTCTCTCTCTCTCTCTCTCTCTCTCTCTCTCTCTCTCTCTCTCTCTCTCTCTCTCTCTCTCTCTCTCTCTCTCTCTCTCTCTCTCTCTCTCTCTCTCCTCATTCCCTTTCACCTTCCCCTCCTCCCCTCCCCCCTCCGTCACTTCTCACCCTCCCTCCCTCCCTCCCTCCCTCCCTCCCTCCCTCCCTTACTTCCCACCCCCGCAATTAGCTATATCGGCAGCGAAGAGACCGGTAGAGTAAACAAAGATTGATGGCTATAGAGAGATGCTGTGTCCTTCCCCTTTTTCCTCTTTCGTGTCCTCGTCGATCCAGCTGATGCACGGAGAGCTAAATCAAAGTTAAAGATAAGATAAGTGTATTGATAGGACAGGGAGCGACGAAATCAGATTCAAAGTAAAAGGGAAAAAAATAGGAATGCGATACCAGAATTTAAGTCGAAGGTGATACAGATGTATTAGGAGGGCGAGGCCAAAATCGAATTCAAAGTCAAAGGAACAGTAGTTGTATTGAGAGGACGAGACCAAAATGAAATACAGCTGTATTGTGAGGACGAGACCAAAATGAAATACAGCTGTATTGAGAGGACGAGACCAAAATGAAATACAGCTGTATTGAGAGGACGAGACCAAAATGAAATACAGCTGTATTGTGAAGACCAAAATCAAATTCAAAGCGAAAGGGAAAACAGCTTTATCAAGAGGACGAGACCGTATTTAACGTATTCAAAGGTAAAGCAGATGTATTCGGATGCCTCGCGGGCATTCGAATCGCAAGTTTTATTCCTTGCAGGCAGGTAATTTATAAATGAGGCTGATTTAGAACCGTTAGATTTAAGTAGATCAAAATCAAAGTCTATGGTAAAACAGCTACATAAGCAAGAGTCTCGGATCGCTAATTTTGATACTTAATTTTGATACAGAAAGGAAAGACTCAAAAGAGGCGCTTAGAGGGTAAGTATATATATAGCGTATAAGATCAAGACGCATTTTGGAATACACAAACAAACACGGCAGACGCCCGGGTCCGTCTCACAAAGAAGGCGTTGGCGCAAACAAACAAACAAAGCAGTAGTTGGGCTAGACAAACACACAGGAACAGAGTAAAGCTGATGTAAGAGAGGGGTGGGGTGGGGGGGTGTATGCAGGCTGGAAGGGGGGGGGGGGAGTTGGTCGACGGAAGGCCGGGTCGACTTGGAGGGAAATCTGTAAATGGCGTGCCTGTGGCGTCAGCATTCAATGAAAAAAAAGAAATGTTTTAAAGAAGAAAGAATGATGGTTATATCGTTGGTTGATATTATTATTGATTTTTTTTCTTTTCAATATCATGTAAACATATTGATAGGTCCTTAGATATTTGTTGCTGGTTTCGTTGAAGTGGTCATTGTTTGATTTTTCTTTTTCTTTTTTCGTGTATTTTTATTTTCGTCTGCGGCGATTAAGGGTCACAAGGTACGTGATAACTGGCATTTGGAGGGCGGCGGCTGATGTTGGCCTAATCTTTTTTGGTCGTTTGTCTTCTTTTCCTCCTTTTTTCGGGGTGGGGGGCAATCTGCCTTTATAGGTAACGATCACCTGTTCGCTGTTGATGTTTGTTTGTTCTGACGCGATCCATCTCCCCATCCCTCCCCCCCCCTAAAACCCATGTTTTTTTGGTTCCTTCGTTCTTTGATTGCTCAGTCGATCTGTCGGAATTTCGGACTCTTTTTTTTTTTTTTTTTGTCTTTCTTGGATTGCTGTCGTTTCGCGGATCATTTGCGGTTTCTTCATCTGAGGGATCTAGCAGGAGAAATAAAGGGGGGGGGGGGCAATAGTGGGGTCAGAGGGAGTGGGGAAGGGGTCCGGGGTAGGGTGCTGATTGCCGGCGAGGTTAGTTTAGCCGTCAGGAGTGACTGCCGAGGGGTATGTTCGCCGGTAATCGCCTTGTCGGGAATCGGTGTTTGTCCCGCTCGCTCATATATATATATATGTGTGTGTGTGTGTGTGTGTGTGTGTGTGTGTGTGTGTGTGTGTGTGTGTGTGTGTGTGTGTGTGTGTGTGTGTGTGTGTGTGTGTGTGTGTGTGTGTGTGTGTGTGTGTGTGTGTGTGTGTGTGTGTGTGTGTGTGTCCGCGTATGTGTGTTTGCGTGTATGTGTCTCCGCACATGGGTATGTATCTTCGTATGTTCAGTTAGCAATTTACCTATTTACATTTTTTTCCCCTCGTGCGCTTGTAATCCGCCCGAATCTCTACCCTCTATAATCCACCGCCATCTCCGTCGTTACGTCAGAATTGGCCGCCTCGCCCTACATCACGTGTTTTCTTTTACGTCCTCAAATCACACACCTGTTCTGTTTGTGTTGATCATGCACTGGGGCGGACCATCGTCATCATGCGTCATGCAGCATGGGTTTATTCTTCGCTCGTGTGTATACGTTGCGGTAGATCAGGGTGGGGTGGGGGTGTGGGTGTGAGGGGTGGGTGTGAGGGGGTGGGGAGGGCGAAGGGCGACGAGGAAAATAGTTTTAATTTGATTAATGTCTTATTTGGTTGAGAGAAGGACTCACGAGCGATAGATACAGACAGACATAGAGATAGATAAGCATTATCAACGACTGGCTGACTGACTGATGGAGGCAATAAGGGAGATGGCTAAGTCGAAAAAAAAACATAACAATTGTGTATTAATTTTTAAAATATTCTTCATTATTTCGTTATTTCACTTCTTGTACGTGATACGAACTGTAGACAAAGATGCGCAGTTAGGTATCATGAGAATGAGAGAGTGAGAGTGTGAGTATGAGAGGGGGGGATGGGAGGAAGGGAGGGAGGGAGGGGTGGTGTATGGGCGTACAGAGTAAGGACGCTCTCGAGCCGCCCACCCGCAAGGGGCCACCGGGGGCGAGGCGGGCCACGTAGGCCTAGAGGCTCCCCGTCTCCGTGGGCGGCCCTTCAGCAGGCTCGGGAGCCCATTATGAGGCGTCACTCACGGCTTGCTTGCCCGTATAATGAGGACTCTTGAGACACTCATCGGTCGGTGCTGGCTCGGATTTGGGGCTATTTCTGGCCCCGCGTTTTCCCTCCTCCTTTTTCCTTACTCTGTTCTCTCTCGGCGTCTTCGCCTTCTCCTCCTACTACTGCTACTTTCGTATTCTTATACTTATTATTGTTATTGTTATTGTTGTTATTTTTGTTATTAGCATCATTATCATTATTTATTATTATTATTATTGTCATTATTATTATTATCATAATTATTATTAGTATTATTATTATTATTAATTATGTTATTAATGATTATAGTTTTTTTCTTTTTTCCATAAGCTCAGTTTTTCTGCTCCATCTTGTTAATTTCCTCTCACTTCCTTCTTTTGTCCTTATCAACTCCGCTCTCGGCCCATCTCCCATCTTTCCCCACGTTTTCTTCTGCCCCTTTTTTTATCTTAATTGTCATCCTTACGTCTATCATCCTCTTCATTTTCTTTCTTTCTCTCTTACTCATTTCTCCTTCCTTGTCTCTATGTCGTCCGGACTGTATCCTTGCTTGGTCCTTGCTTGTGCTTGCGGCGGTCGTTTTTGTGTGTTTGTGTGCGAGTTTGATTATGTGGTCGACACGATATTGAACAGTTTGTATGATCTCGATTTATTTGCGTCATTGAGTCTATTTTGTTTGATTGTCTAATTAAGATAAATATATATATACATACAAACTTACGAATAAGAATTTTGATACCGCATTTATTTATCAATTTTGAATAACATATAGTGTGTTCCGTGAAATAACACGAACT